>JAVDBV010002155.1:0-18747 GCA_032619315.1 Piper longum
CAGCGGGGTCGGCGGCGGAGACGACGACATTGGATGGGTTGGGGGGGGGGGAATGAGGTGTGAGTGTGAATTTTTAATCAATATATATATAGAGAGAGAGAGAGAGAAAGATAGATAAATAGATAGGAAGACGCTAGCTTGACTAATTAAAGAAACCAAAAATCTCAACATAACTACTCAATTATTCAATTATATGGACAGACCTGCTTCCCCTAGATCAACATCGATCTAAAATTTTACAAGCAAAAACCAATAACATCATACGATCATCCAACCAATGCCATCGAGCACATTTATGTTGAAATAATAAAATGACGTCGGGCACATATGCATGCATGCAGACTTAACGTTTCACGTTATGGCATAAAACTTCAATAAGGAGCTAGTGCATGGTCTAGGAAGGTGCTGATGGCGAACTTGCGCTTCTGCTCGACATCGCCAGCGACAGGGTGGCCATACTGGGCGAGGACGCGGTCATGGTGTACCTGGGCTACTAGTGCAACGGCATCTGAAAAGAGCCGTCGCTGCAATTTCCACTCAACCCTTCCATTAATTTATGATCCCTCTTTGGCAAAAGTGAGGAATTAGCTAGCTAGGACAAAGATTTTGTTGACGTTTTTTGTTTTAAAACCAGCCCGTTTGTCGTTCCAGCAGCAGTTGAATAGCGGACTAAATATATAGTTCGAGTAGCTAGTGTCCGGGTGCAAATATCGGTTATGAATATGAATTGTACCAGTTCGTTTTTATGTATTCTTAAATGCTATTTTCTCCATATGCGTACTTTTTACATTTTTTTTCTTTCTCCTGTATCTCTCTCCCTCCTGTGTTGGATTTTCAGAGATTTTTGCGTATAAAAAGTGGATTTAACGAAGTTTTCTTCAACAATCTTGTGGCTTGACTGAAAGAGTATAATCTCCTGATTCACAAAATAAAAATACAATGCATCTTGAGTACAAATTATCGGTAGAAAATGCTAATGTAAATAGTGGTAATTTTTTATCGAAGAAAGTATCTTGCACGTGCCTTAGATTCGAGTTTTTTTTCATCAACTTGTGTATTTTCTTGCAGCTTTATCCTATTAGTTATGCAATTTCCAGTAAGGCCTTTAATATTTTCCGACAGATTTTAAACTAGGAAAAAAGCTTAACCCTGATTCTATCTGAGTGTCTTCTTCACCGCAGTGCAATAATATCGACGTCACTAGGAAGTACTTATAGGACAAAAATGTACTCAACGAATAAGCAAGTCTGCACCGGTAACTAAACGACGGTTCGGACGAATATTCGGGAGACAGAATTAAACACTAAAAATAGGGTGGTATACTTGAGGCGGCATTTTCTACTGGTACGTACTAACACGGCTGTTTGTAGTTTGCACTTTGAGGTTTAATTATATATAACTGACTCTTAAATTAGTTAAGAGGCCCTTATATTTGGACATAGGGATTGGAAAGCAAGACTAATTGGGAGAAGAGCATGCATGCATGCTGTTTGGGCTCGGTGCAATGCAATACCAGCGGATGAGCTAGCTAGCACCTTAATGAATTTATGAACCTGTAATTGTTATAATACTTGGAAATTTTGGTGGCATCATAACCACCAAATAAGAATGGTTGGATATTTTTTTCTGAAGGAAAATAAATGAAGATCATGGTATTGTGATGCCAATATTAACAATAACAACGACAATATACAAACATGGTTCATAACACACTTTGGAAACTAAAGCCCTACAAATTACACAACCAAAACATCTCTCGACGACGATCAACGTTCATATCATATTATACAACCAAGGACAAAGATATAGTATATATGCATGCATGCACGACTCCTCTCATGCTCCTCCGTCCAGGGTTTTCACGTACAGTATTGTTCCATATTGTAGTTTCAAAAGGGGGTGCTCCAGAGGAAGGTGCCGATGGCGAACTTGCGCTTCTGCTCGACGTCGCCGGCGACGGGAAGGCCATAGTCGGCGAGGATGCGGTCGAGCTGCCACTCGGGCATGTTCTCATAGTCGGCCATGGTGTACCTGGGGTAGTGCACCGGCATCTGGAAAGACCTGCCTTGCTGCCTCTCTGCCTCCATGAATTATATTCTTATAACAGAGAGAGAGAGACGTACAACAAATTAGCTTCTCAAGCTGGGAAAAGCTCCTTAATTGATTGTGATCTGTGTTCTCGTCACTGCAGTGCAATGTGTAGGTAGGTCACTTATAATGGTGATCAGTATTTATAGGACAAAATATTCCCAACATAGAGTGTGGAGAGAAGTAATTAACAATGGTCATGAGAATTGTCCGGACTCGGAGAACAACCGAAAATGAAAATACGGTTGAAGCGGTATATACCACTAGTGCTTCGAACTAAACACGGTTGTTTGCATTACACTACAACCTTCTTTTAGTTAAGGGGGTCCTTTCCTTTGGGCGCTTGTGGGGAAGGCGGTATCAAATGTGCGGCTCATGTGAAAGTCATCAGAGCTAATTCCGAACAGCGAAGCTTCAAATATTGGAATGGTTAATGAGGGACTGGTATATGACAACTTTTTAGTGTTGTTAACGTCCTTCTTTCCTCTAAACACGGGCATACAATAGGGGAGAGCAGTCGAGTTGGGTTCGCATGTGATGAAGATGAAATACATACGGTAGTTGCTCGTTTTGGTCACAAGCAAGCGCGTGAGCTCTTTTCCTGCTTTGTTAATTGTTATTCAATAGCAGGGGCACTGCCACACATCGTTTCCGCATATTATATATACAACTGCAAAACAATGGAGACAACATTATAAAGATCAGCTCGCTAGCTAGATAGTCTGGTAATGGTTTGCCTTGACATGAAATTAATAGCATTGCGAACACAAGTACTCCACAAGAACCAAAATGCTATAAGTTGTCAAAAGATTATTATGTCGGTCATCCTACGTACCCGAAGGCCTTAGAAATGCTTCAATCACATTGCCCTGCCTACGTGCGAGTTTGGATCTGATTCATATGTAGAGGACAACATCAGTTTATACAGGGAATGAGTTTGGATCTGCAAAGCTCGACATGTCACAAAAATTTTGAATATTTTTGTCACTTGAGGTATGTTAATTTTCTTGTACTGTTTTTCCATTGAGGTCAACATTACTAACTCATTTAATATTGTTTTTATCATTATAATTGTTATCATTGTAGGCCATGGTTTAATTTAGCCCAGCTAATTAAGGTAATGTTCTTTCATTAGCTTCCTCAGGCGGGACCATTGAGTCCAACTGTAATACAAGTATAACCCACTCATCAATAAACTCCAGGCCAGTTATTGTCTTCACAACTAACAACCTACGTTTTTGGTTCCAAATCGATGGTAGTTAGGAGGTCTGAGAACGTTTCAAAAGTTAGTTATATTGAGATCTTCCCTTTCCCGCCACACAATGGAAGGTCCGATGTTGGATTGTCCCAATGCCACATACACGGTGGCGTAATCTTCTTCTTGTAAGATTGGGGTGGTCTTTTTGTCATTATCAGGGAGGAGATCAGGCTTCTCTAATGGAGGATTGAACCTCCTCCCTCTTGGGCTTCTCTCCCCCCAAGAGAAGAGAAGCTCATGGTATGTGGTGATCTTTTCATTTGGTCACCATGTCTACATTTGATGGATCATCTGATCACGAGGTATTTTTGAGTAAGACCCATTACAATAACAGGGAAGATAGTGGTAACTCATCACCATTGCAGCTGAGATTTTCCGAGAAGGTGGCCTTGCTTGAATTGAGAAGCAGGTTGGAGAGTGCCATTCGCTGCAACCAACTTTCTCCCACCCCGGGTGGAAGCGCAAGGAGCTCGGTTTGCGCATCAAATGCTCGTTGTTATGCGTGTGGGAAAGCTCCTAACAAAGGCCAGGAGGATGTCACCCTTTGGGGCATCCCCCTACTTCCAAGCAGATGCCATGATGGGACGGATACTGTATTGATCAAGTTCCTCAGGGCTGCTGATTTCGATCCCGGAGAAGCTTTTCGAATGCTGAAGAGGACGTTGAAATGGCGAAAGGAATTCAAGATTGAGGGGATTCTACACGTGGATCACTTTGGTTCAGATTATGACGATGTGCTGTATTTTGATGGCACTGATAGAGAGGGGCACCCTCTGTATTTCTACAAGTATGGTGCGTTTGAGGACAAGGCCTTGTTCGAGAAGACGTTCGGAACCTGCGAAAGCAGGGAGAAGTTTGTCAGGTGGAGGGTAAGATCAATGGAGAACGGGATTGGAATGCTTGGTTTCCAGGAGGGTGGAGTTGGCTCATTTCTTCAAATCACTGATATGAAGAATTCTATCGGTCATCTTGCCAAGGAAGTAGCGCATACCACAAAGAAAGCTGTCGTTCTATTCCAGGATCATTACCCAGAAATCATCTGTAAAAATGTGAGTGTCTGTAGATATACCTTCAAAACACGGTGAACAATGGTTATCCTCGTTTGTTGAAGCTTCCATGAGCGTTTTAACATCTATTTTCTTAAAAGCCTGCAGCAAATAGTAAACTTTAGCATCTGTTCTGTCTGCAGATAGTTGTAAATGCTCCTCTTAGTTCTTATCTTTACGGCGCATTGTTGCCTCATTTCTTTCCCCAAAGAATGATAAGTAAGTGCATCTTTGTTCGACCGAGAAAAGTTACAGAGACTCTTCTCAAGTAAGAATTGTTACATTGAAGTTAAGTAGAAGATGCTTAAATAGGTTGGCGTTTGAATCACCTAATGGGACTTTTTATTCGTTGAAGGTATGTAGCCCCAGAAAACATTCCGATCGAGTACGGTGGATTAAAGAGGAAGAACGACCGTGATTTTGTGCCAGGAGAAGAGAAGATTAAAGAGTCTTATGTTAGAGGTGGAGCAAAATGTAGAATCGAAATTCCAGTTATTGAGGTATGCTCTCGGGTTTTATTCGAAGTAAAACCAAGTTATAATAGCATAGATAATTCATTGCAAAAATTCTGCTCTCATCCTAAAATAACATTCCCAAAACAGAGGACAATCACATATATCTATCCTGTGAATTCTCACAAAGTTGAGAGGTAGCTTATGAAATAGAGAATTACTTTGTCTTGCATCCGAGCTACATAAACTTAGCCTTACATGTATTAGCACCAAATGATAAACTACAGTACCCAAAAGAGAACCATCAACATTTTCAGCCGTGTTGTTAGCACCATCAACTAGAGGTTTTTTTTCCCTCTCCCTCACATTGAACTGCAATCAAATGTAGCTTGAATGGTCCTTATTCATAGTTGGTTAACTTGTTGATTTGACAATATGAACAGGGGGTTGTAACAGTGGTATGGGACTTGACGGTGGTGGGGTTAGATGTGAGCTACAAGGAGGAGTTCATCCCAGAAGATGACTGCTCCTACAAGATTCTCATACAGCAGGAAAAGAAGATGAAAGTTAGCGTTAGAAACTCCTTCTACATCAATGAGCCGGGAAAGGTGGTGCTCACCGTGTACAACTCCTCTTTCAAGAGGAAGAAAATTTTTTACAGATACAAGATCAAACCCGTTGTTGTTCCCTTGTACAATTTCCACAGACAGTAATTCCTCTGCAGATTAGCTGATTAAATTCGTTTCCCTCGCACAAGTTTCTTGTTTCAATTCATGCATAATTGATGAAGCCGCTATAACCAATCATACCTAGCTCAGGATTGCTTACAAGGGAAGGCATACATATATGTTGGACAAGATGGCTTTTTAGAACTTGGGGCACGGATTTCACATACAAAAGGTGATTCCATGGGCATGAAGATGGTGCAATGCAACAACATGAGAAATGAAATCTTCCATAATTAGGCACCAAGTAGTCACTCTGTACTAGCTCCACATAATGCACATACCAAAATATCATCATTATGTTTAGAAAATATAAAGAGCCTTATAGTTCCTAGCACAGAAAGAGAAGAGGAAAGAAGAGTACATACAGAGCTTTTGACAAGCCACTAAGCAGAAATGCTCATTCCTTCGCTCTGGGGCTTTTCTGGTCCTTGTTGGTTCCACCATGTGGGTCACTTGTCTCTGAGTTGAGCCCAGAAGAGTCATTCAAAGAGCTCCATGCAGCACCATCAGCAGTGTTTTCAACCCCTTGCCGCTCATCAGTTGGTGTTGTCTCAGGTGCTGTCTCTACCTTTTCAAACTTTAAGAGTATTTGTTGGAGCTCCTCGTGAACATTAAGAGCTTCAAAAAGTAAAGCATCATCATCCACAGTACTTTCTATGATCCTTTGAACAATGCTCTGTGACTGTTTGCATTTCTCCAGCATGCTCAATATGAGCTCATCCTGCATCCAATCATACCCATAATTGCAGTTAAAAAATGCATAATTGCGTTTTATTAAATGGTAGTAATCCTACATTTGGCATTAAGGAAAAAAAGATCAAACACTGAAGTGCAAATCCATCTATTGGGTACAGCTTACGTTTAGTAGACATCTTACATAAATTACATATTACAAACACTAATTCAAAAGATATATCGGTTATCACAAGATGACTATAGAAACAGGACAAGAGGAAGGTGTGTGCTTCTAACAAAATATGAAAAGATAAGTTTAAAAGAAAACCTTGACGGGAGTGGAATGTGTTTCATGGTCTGTAAGGGAGGTGAAAAGTTCAATGCTATTTCGAGCTACAACAAGAGCTTCTTTCTTTTCCTCTACAGAGAAGTTTAGACCTGCGTAATAAGCAAGAGGTATCTCTTCCGAGCTACCTTGATCAACAGTAATATTAGGATATCCTTCCGGAGGATCAAGATGATGCTGACCAGAAGCTGAATTGATAGTCGGGTCCAAAATCTCAGCATCTTGTGAAGAAAACTGAACTCCTCGTGTCTTTAGGTTCTAAAAACAACATGAAAGAAAACCACATAACCAGTTCAAAAGGGCTCAATACAATATTAAGAACTCTGCATAAAAAAATTATCTATTTTTATTTGAGAATATAAGACGTGGTAACCAATAGTGCAAAATGAGGATTCACTGACCAGATAAGTTTGACTAAAAACAGGTAGGTAGCCAAGATCAGGTGATTCCCCCCATGCCTGAATCAGCTGCAAAGCCCTCTGTCTGTTACTAAAATGAGTTTGTGGATTTTCAATCATAGTCACCATCTCCTCTAAGACTTTTTCCGAGGCAATCTCTGAGAACACCTTTTCACAATTCATAGCGCATGCTTCCAGAAGATCAAGACTGAACCTTTGGCACGCCATGTTCTTGCCAGAAATTTTTTTCCCGATAGCTTTCATGACTTCAGGTCCACTGAACTCCTCTGCATTGAGCAAGGCACAGATTCGTAGATTTATGCCCCAATTGGGCTCTGACATGCTATCAGACGTAGCCTCGTCAACCATCTTTGACTCTGGAGTCTGGACTTGCAATAGCTCCTTCATTTTCCCACTAACTTTTCGACCCATCTGTGCTCCGCCACTCACCAATCGCTCCCCAAGAGCAGCTAACTTTGATTTATCCATTTCTTCAGATAGCAATAAATAGACTATAGTTACATACACTGGATTACCATTTCGTATCTTTTTAGACAGAAAAGGACTGAAAATCCATAATCCAGTCTCAATTTTCATCAAATGAATGCAGCACCATTACAATTAGACTTTTAATAGCAGCAACTACCAGTAAAAAATGGTATATTCAAAAGCATGGTTTTTTAATTTATACTTAATTTCAAACAAATAAAAACTTTTTACTGTCAATTGATGCCAAAAAAAAAAAATCTAAGTCGCAAAAGAATTGTTAAACTGAACACTAGATTTAAGTAGAGATTTATTTGAAGAACAGACAAATTACTCCTGCAGCAGACAGTTAACAAGAACGCAAACATCCTAAATAACATAGAAGAACCATCTACACATTTAATCACTTATCGCATCGTTCCTACTAATCTTACAGAAATTTTTTTAATGTAACCCCGAACAATAGCAAACGAAAATTAATCTGAAAAAGGAAGATAAACAACCACTAAGTGATAACCTCGCTAAATATCGCAAATACTCAAAACAAACTAATTACAATGTGAGAGATGCAAACTCATTTAGATAAAGTGAATATGAAAACTAAATAGAAAGCTTGCAAATAACCTAAAACACATAAATTAGATAGAAAAGCTCATGTCATCATATCCCACCTCAATCATTATACCAGGAAAGAATTCCAACAACAAGTACCAACAAATTTAAAAAAAAACGCCATCAACAAACTCTAAACTTGCAAAAGCTTCAGTCTTTCTCCAACCATGATACCACATATCTAAAGCCCACATCAAAAAAAGTAGCAGCATCATAGCTTCATACAGAAAGAAACGGATTTCACCGCGCAACCAGCTGAAGCCACCATTTTGAATGAAATCAAAACACCACAGCCAACGAGCGAGTGCAAGGAAAAAAGAAGAAAAGAGTGCGTCTTTCTTGCTACCTCAGATTGCTAGGGTGATTGATCGAAGCTACGACGCCATGGCAGAAGAGGTGAGGTTGCAGGGGGTGGGAAGTGGAGCGAGAGGAAGAAAGGGAAAGCTTGGGAAAGGCCTCGATCGGCAAAAGTCGGACGCGGGCTGGCCATATTTGTCCAAACCCTTTTTGGTGGAGATGTGTACACGGTCAAAAAAAACATAGGCCGGACTACGCGGGTGTAAACGAGTCGAGCATAGCCAAGTAGTAGCTCGATATAAAATGAGTCGAGCCAAACTTTAATGTAAACGAGCCAAGCTTTAATATAAATGAGCCGAATCGAGCTTATCAAAAATTTATAGTGTTTGAGCTTGGTTCGAACCGAGTTCGAGTCGAGCTTTAGTCAAGCTCGAACCTAACGAATGTTTATGTGCTCACTTATATAAGATCAAAAAAATTTTTAAATACTATATAAGTTTAGTGTGACCTCAATAATATTTATGAGCTGAGCCGAACCAAACATTTTTTCGAGTTTGAACATATCGAATTCGAGTTTCGAGTCGAGCCAAACCGAACATTCTTTTGCTCAAGCTGTTCGTTGTTCAACGAACTTATCTATTTCGAGCCGAGTATTTTTTCGAGCATAAAATTAATGAGCACAAGCACGAGTCGAGCCGAACCGAATACAAAAAACTCACGAACAAGCTTGGCTCGTTCATCTTTTTTAACCACAAATTTACCAGCTAAATATCATATATTTTTGTGTTTTTTAGTTATATCTCATTTAACTTTATCGGATAAAGACAATCTTAAGATGAAAAAAAGTCATTTTATTGTGAATTCATTCTATTGTTGAGATAGATGCAAAAATAAAAATAAAAAATGATTTTTAGTGAATATTTTAAATATAGAGATTATTATCTCCCAATTACTTTTTGTGAAGTACTTTAAAAACATTCCCCATTTTAATAATTCATGAATTATATGGATGTTCATTTGGTCAGACATGCTATTATTACTTATATTTGCGCTTGCTATTGTTCAACAAAAGAAAAAGTTTGACTCTGCTAAAAACAATATTTGGGACAACAAGCTCACACTAATAACTCACCCAGCCATCGTCGTAGAGCCACTTCATATTCATTCATCTCTATTTTAATTCTGATCATCTATACCAACTAATAACAATATCATCATGCACACATCAGCAACAAGTATTATTATCGCATGAATCCTCTTACCTGGCACAATTAGTGTCAGCAATTTGAAATTTTCGACAACCCATCATATTTTTACCTCACAAGTCACAAGACAACGATTTGAATAACAAAAAAAATAACTAAATCACCAAACCAACTAATCACCAAGAGGCATCATAGAAACGAAGTTGCTCCTTAACATCGTCGCTACTCATCCATCAACCACCTGGGTAGTTGATTTATTCAATTTGCAAGCCATTATGTCCCTCACAACAATATGTCATACCAACAGAAAGTGCATATATATAAGGGCAAGAAAGAAGACATAGCATGCCTAGTTTGCTCGCTCCCTCAGCACTTCCAAGTCCACTTCTGTGGGATCTGTAGCTTGGATTTCGTAATGGATTCCATCAAGCGATCGTCGGAATTTATCCTTGGATGTGGCGTAGAGCATCTTGGCTCGGATGCGAGAAACTGATGGGGACCTGGAAAATGATCAAATAATGACAGCAAAATTTTAAACAGAGTATGAAGATATTAATCTATTTATAAGACAGGATCACTGCAACTCTAATTCCATCATTTGCTGATAATACTATAGAGAGTTGAAATAGATATAAATCTTTGCAACAAAAATGTTCATTATAAAAACAAGAGATGCTCATGTACCATGGAAGAAAATACAGTGAATATTCATTTGCAAGTTGTAACTCGTGAATTTCTAACTATCTCATACTAATCTACACACAATAATTCAGAGACATGGAACACGATACACCTAAATCAAAGTTTTTATAATGGCACAGTTCATCTTACACATAATAGAACATTGTTCATCCAACTACTAACGCTATAAGAACATACATTACATCACAAAAACTAAAATTACTTTTTGATGTGTTTACCCGTCTACAATTTTTAAAACTGGGACTAACAAATTATCATCATTAAAAATTGTAATCTAGAACATTCAGAATCAGGTTTGGATAATTAAATATGTAAAAAATTAAGAACAAAAAGCAGAAGCTATTTCAAATGCAAAATGTAAACTACTTTGTTGCATACTCCTCCATGTAGCATATGACATGGAAATTGCTTCCTATTGGAAGATACATTTAGGATTCAATCCCAAAAGTGTTGAAAAATAGGCCATTTAGCAGAAACAACTCAAAGAAAATATTTCCTCTAAAAATGAAATGAAAACAAATATAAAATAAAATATGAAATACCAAGATAAAAAAGATGAATGAAAACTTTCCTCTAAATTAGAAAAAAAAAACTAACTTATTCGATCAATTTTAATTAAGAAGCCCTCTTACAATCAAATATCAAAAATACAATTTGAGAAAACTCTCATACAAATCAATTTAAAAATTAAATCTAAAAAATACAACTCTTCATAAAAACAATATATGAGAAATTGAAAAAATTACAAACGCCTCAAATAAAATATAGATCAACCTCACACATTGGATTACGGCCCTTAACTTCAACTTTAGAAAATAAAAAATTTTCTCCAAAACTCTCCTTTCAAATATGCTAAAAAACTCTAAAAAAATTATTTAATTTAACATCAACAAAATTATCATTTATATAAGAAAAATATAAGTAGAATTGAAAAAGTTACCTTATTAAACTTTTATAGAAAAGAAGTAATTACACATAGATATACGAAATACCAATTATTAGTGTGATAAATAAAAAAGTCAAAAACTTATTAATGAGTTTTTAAATGCGAATAGATGAGAGAAACCCAACAAATCCTCCCCTTCACAAATCCCTGAGCTAACTACACATACTTGGTGGCAAAGTTCTTCATACCAGCTCCACTTCAATAAAATAAATACTTGTCCTTCGTCACAATCTTGGTCAACATAACTGAGACATTTTTGTAGTGTCAACCTTGTTCAACTCTAATAACAATTGTGTTTACTCCTTGAATGAAAAATATAATTCTTATTTAAATATATAGTATTTTGACTATTATAAAGTACCTTATACTTATCTTGACCTAGCCCAATTTCGTTTTAAAATCTTTTCAACCATAAATCTTCTTTATAAGTTTCCGTAACTGTAATGAATTCAGCTTCAGTTGTAGATAGAGCAATACACTTTTGTAATTTGGATTACCAAGAAACAACAACACCAGTAAAAAGAATAGCAACCTCAGAAGTAGACCTCCTAGAGTCAGGATTACAAGTCATATCTACATTAGTATAACATAATAATATAGACTTACATCCCCCAAAGTATAAACATAACCTGAAAGTACGTCTCAATATCACAACATTCACTTAACTATTTGTCAATGTTCTCCGCCAGGATTAGAGAGATGTCAACTTACTTCCCCGACAGCATAAGATATGTCTGGTCTAATACAAATCATAGAAAACATAAGATTCCCTGTAGTAGATGCATAAGGGATCTTCTTCATCTCATATACATCTATTTCACTTAGCTCACCCTTCTTCAATTTAAATTGAGCTCCTAGTGGAACAACAACCAACTTGACTTCCTCTATGTTGAACCACTCAAGTACCTTATCAATATATTTTTCTTAGGATAACCAAATTTTCTTAGCCTTTTTATCCTGCGAGATGGATATGCCAAGAATTTGTGTAACTGAACCCAAATCCTTAATGAAAAATGATTTGCCCAAACTTTTTTTCAAATATGCAATTCTTAATTTATCCTGCCAAAGAATCAACATATTATCAACATAAAGATACAAAATGATAAAGTTATTTTTCCTAAATTTTTTAATAAATACACAATGGTTTGAGACAGTTTTGTCCTAGCCTTGACTATATAAAAGAATCAAACTTCTTATAACACTGTTTGGGAGCTTACTTGAGGCCATAAAAACTCTTTTTCAATCTACACACTATCTGTTTTTTTTTTGTTATTCACAAAACCCTCAGATTTTATATATATTGTTTAATGAAGATCACCTTCGAGAAATGCAACCTTCACATCCAACTGTTCAACCTCCAAATCCATACTTGCAGCCAAACCTAGCACATAAGGGATTGAAGACATTTTTATAACAGGTAAGAAAATTTTGTCAAAGTCAATACATTTCTTCTGCTTGAAACCTTTCACCTCAAATCTTATCTTGTACCTAGGTAGTGAGTTACCTTCTTCATGCTTAAGTCAATAAACCCACTTGCTCTTCAAGACCTTTCTCCCCTTAGAAAAATTCACAAACTCATAGGTCTTGTTCTCATGCAGTGACTTTAGTTCCTCTCGCATGACATTTACGCATTTGTCTCTCTCCTTGTGACTAACAGCTTCACTAAAGTCTTAAAGCTCACCACTTTCTAAGAGTGTCACATATGTAGACTTTGAATACTTTGTGGATAACTTAACTCTACCAAATTTTGTCTAATAGCATCAGCCTCCCCTTGATGACTAACTTGATCACCATAATGTACCTATACATCAACAATATTAGGAACTATATCATTAGTGACATCATTCTCCTTACCTTCACCGTTACTAGGCAAGGAAATAGAAATGTCATCTTTTGTTTCTTCATCAATCTATTTAATAACATCTTGAACAATATACTATACAACCGCTAGAGGAGCAAATGAAGTTTTAATTTTTACAACATAATTCTAGGAATCACTTTGGGTACTAGTTTCATTCTCAAAGTCCTCTAGAAACTGATTCTCTCGAAACTCTACATCTTAGCTTCAAAGATCCCAAAGTCTGACACCAAATACTTTGTCATAACCCAAAAATATGCATTCTGATGTCCTAGCAACAAACTTAGAACTTAGTTCCTTAGGTACACGTACAAAAACTTTACAAAACACACTTAAATGAGTGTATGCATTTTATCTTCCTACCACTCTAAATTTTTTTCTGAAACATCTCCATCTAAAGAAAGTGTAGGAGACCTATTAATTAAATAACAAGCAGTACAAACAGCTTCAGCCTAAAAATCTTTAAGTAATATTATTATAGAGAACATACACCTAAACCTTTCTTGTATTGTTCTGTTCATTCTCTCAACCACTCCATTTAATTGTAAGGAATAGGGAATAGTCTTCTCATGCCGAAGTCATGTTTGTCACAATAAATGTGAAGCTCATTTGAGCAGTACTCACCTTCATTATCATTTCTCAAACATTTCAAAGTCTATCCTATTTTTCTCTCTACAAGAACATGAAATGATTTGAAAGGATTAAATACATCACATCTACATGTCAAAAATTAACATTATACCTTCCTTAAAGCATCGTCGTTAAAAGTGACAAAATAAGAGGCTCCATTAAGAGATTTCATCTCTATTAAACCACACACATCAAAATGTACAAATTCAAGTATTTGAATCTTCCTCTTGTCAGCGATACAAAAGAAGCTCTGTGTTATTTGTCAACCAAACAATGATCACAGAAGCCTAGTGATATCTCAGGTTGTGGAAGATAAATTTTTTTCTTCAGAAACTCTAGTCCCTTCACACTCATATGTCTCAATCTCCTATGAAACAAATCAAATGTGAGTGTAATAGGGGTAACATTAACCTCTCCGTGAACCTGAGGTAACATTAACCTCCGCATGAACCAGACTTGATGTAATCCAATAGAGGCCATCATACTTCTTCCCAACCACTAGAGATTTTTTTACCAACATATTACCATGACCAATAATTTTAGAAGTTTCATTGTTGCCCATCTTCACCACATCTAGATCAGCTGTCACATAAGTGTTGGAATCTCTACATGGGGTAGCATGAAACGATGCGCTAGAATCACTCGCCCAACTAGTATCATCATTTGTTGTCAAGGAGTCATTTTCATCATCAAGTATGATTAGTACATCATCTTCTACAACACTGATAGTCTTATCACCTTTGCCCTTATTGTGTAATGCCTTATTATCTCTTAGATCATTTTTATATTTGTAACAGTTTTGCTTCTTATGGTCAGTTTTATCACAATAAAAGCACTTTAAAGTCTTGTTTCTATATTTAAACCTTCCTCTACTCTTATCTCTTCCACCTGGATTCCTATTCTTTGATCTTACCTGAGAACTATCTTCAGAAACCAAGTTAGAGAAGAATTACATACGGTTACATGTTTTGTTTTCCCTTTCCCCTCTTCACTCAGAAGACAACTTGAAACTATATCAAAAGTCAACTACCTTATAATATCTTAGATCTTTTTTGTATGTGTAACAGTTTTGCTTCTTATGTCCAGCTTTATCACAATAAAAGCACTCTTAAGTCTTGATTCTGGATTTAGACCTTCCTCTACTCTTGTATCTTCCACCTAGATTCCTATACTTCGATCTTCCCCGGAAACTATCTTTAGACATCAAAGTTTGAGATATTTAGAGAAGGTTATCTGTTTTGTTTTCCTTCTCCCCTCTTCACTTAAAAGACAACTTGAAACCATATCAAAAGTTAATTATTTATCAAATTATTCAAAGAAATAACCAAAGCCGCCCAAGACTCTAGTAAAGTATTCAATAATAGACAAGCTTGTCAAATATCATCAAGAGGCATACTCAAACTAGACAATTGAGTTAATATACCTTACATCTCATAATGTAGTCACTGACCTTTGTCCCATCTTTATATTGAAGATTCATTAACCTTCTAACTAGGAGGTTCCAGTTCTAAGAAGTCTCTCTCATACATATACAAAAGCTTATCCCAAAGCTCCTTGACAATTTTTGTTCCCATCACATAGTTATATATATTCTGTTCTAACCATTGTCTGATCAAAGTTATGCACTTTCTACCCATCTTGAACCATTCAACTGTGACACTCGACTAAGCCTTAGCAATAGGCGGGGGAAAAGAAATCAAAGGAGTCTTCCCTTCATCTGTCACAACCAGAGTAGCATTCAACGGTAGACTAGAACTCGACGACTCAGGAGAACCAAGAATTAGTTCATATAAATCCTTAGTGAATAAATAATTAATCATACAACCCTTCTAGTAATGCCAATTAAACTTACCCTTAAGGGCAACCATTTAACATATTTTTATTTTTCATCTTGACAAAAAAGGCTACTATCCAAGACCAAGACAAACACAAAAGAAAAAACCAAAGCTCTAATGCCGCTTGTTGGAAAATAAGCACTCAAGCGGAAACAACCCAAAGAAAATATTTCCCCCTAAGATGAAATGAAAGCAAATATAAAATGGAATGAAAACAAATATAGGATGAAGCAGGGGACACCAAGATAAAAAAAAATTGATGGAAAATTTTCTCTAAATTAGAGAAAAGAAAATTAACTGACTCAATCAGCTTGATAAACGAAAAAGAAAAAAATTACTATTGAATTTGCAATGCGAATGGGTCAGAGAAACCAAACAAAAAGTCTACTCCTGAGTTATCTACTTCTTAAAAGAATAAATCTTTCCAAAGAATACAAACTGAAGATACATGTTAAAGTTGGAAATCTTTGGGAATATAATTCAGCACACGCAATGGCACCTTCAGGACACTCATTTATGATATTTACCATAACTATGTTTGTGAACTATAGCATTTAAATGAAAAACATACAAAAGGCTTCATTAGGTCAAATATTTGAAGAAAAAAAATTTTCCTTGACCTTCTTTACATACAACTTTATTAAATCAATGTTGTCAAATATACTGTAACTTTATTAATCAGATAAATACTATCAGTAAAGATCATGCAGAGCATATACTTTTAAACACACAACAAAGAGATTTGATACTCGTGAATACATGCATCAGATACGTACAACCTTGGCCAGTTATAGTATAAGGTTCAGAAAATATATGAAAAAAAGTGATACATAATATTGAATTGCTATAGGTAGTCAGATCCATTTACAAAATTGGTATCCCGCCACTGTGTATATCAGCATAATTTTCAATGGAATACCATAAAAGCGTTACATATGAGAGATGAAATAATTTCCAAAGATTGAACCCTGTTTCTAGGAGTAATAAATCAGAATTGTTTAACTAGTCCAGTATCTCTTCAATTTTCAGATCTTCACGTTGGATTTTAAAAGTCCAATAATGTAAGTAAATTTTTTTTTAATGACAATTATAGGTTGTCAGTCTTAACAGATCAATAAAAAGACATTTCCATGCAACTGTTTTTGTTTACCGTGGGCTACTAACAATAAAAAAAACTTAGAAAAAGTATGACAGCATCGAAGAAAAATTACTTACCAAGATATAAAGAAGATTTTGCTCTTCTGACAGTTCTCTGCAGTCACAAAATCAAAATCATAGACAGCATATCGGCAGTCATTCTCAGGCAAAGAAGCCAAAAAATCGTCATAACTCTCAGCTGGACCTCCAGTTTTCTCAACCACCACTTCCTTCTTCCTCTCATCAATCTTGAAAACAACATAGCGATGCACTTTCTTTCGCTGAAGCTCTGCAAAGGTTGTTTTGCTGTGATCAGCCACGCCCATGCCAGACGTGGCATTCGGCGTTGAATTAATCTGTCACCATAAATGACTAACTTAGATAGATAAAATCACCTTACAAAGGTGTGAAAAACATTAAGGATTAAATATCAAGCACACAAAAAATATACAAAATTGAAATCAAACCAGTTAGATGAACTTAGATAGCATACAAAGAAGTAACTCATAATCAATGTTGGTAAATTCATATATTGATCTAAAACAACAGTATAGTACAAAAAGTATTAGATAAAGAAAAATTAACTCAAACCAGTACGACAGACTCGGATAGCATACAAAGAATTCACCCAAATTTAATATTGGTGAACTGATGCATCCATCTAATTCAACAGTGTAGTACGCAAAGTAATGAAAAGATACAAACGCCTACTAGTTTGACGGGCTTAGATAACTCAAAACAAATATAGGTGAATTGATGTACCGATATAAAACAACAGTGTAGTACACAAAGTGTTAAAAGAATACATGGCCTGATGAACTTAAGTAGCATACAAACAATCAACTCAAAACTTATATATCGGCTATTAATGCATCAATCTAACTCAACATTGAAGCACACAAGGCTCTAAAAGAAGAATGAACAAAATTCAAACAAAGCGCCAATCCAGACTCAAAATTTCCACCATTAAAGAACATCCAGTTACAATACATCAGTTCAAAGCTTAAGCAACTTCTCCCACACAGAGGCTTTGACATGAACAATTCTCCAACCCCCGAACCAGATCACACACCACACCAACCAACCAAAAAAAAAAATCACATAAACAGATAGATTAGATGCCAAACAGCATGAAAATGAAATCTTTCTTACTCTGCGGAACGCCATGGTCGGTCGGAGTTAGGAGAGACGGCGAGCAGAGAGGTGGAGATAAGCGGAGGTGGGAGGTGAGAGGAATAAGGAAGGGAGTGCAGGACAATGAAAGCAAAGAAAGAAAAGTTCGATTCTTTCTTATTCTTCTCATCTTTTCTTCTTTAACTTTTTTTTGTGGCGGTTTTTGCCGAAAGTGAGAAGAAAGAAACAAAGGGAAATTTCAAAGTTTGAACATTTATTTTACGCTTAAAAGAAAGAAAAAAATTAAACTTTTTTTTTCAAGGTAAAGTTTAAAGCTTTTTCAACTTGTTCCAACCTTTTTTAGGGATGAGATTCGAATTCTTGACGTCAGAAATTCTGTCCTAATATTTGAAATTATTTGAATTGAATTTAGATTAGAAGTTGTAGCAAGCAAGTTAAATCGAGTTTATTTGTATCATGTTGAGTTCAAGTGGACTTTAATAGGATAAGATTGGATTACTTGAGTAAGATGCTGGAATTTTTCTCCGCTAAAGTTTAATCTGGACAGCCAGATATATCTATTTCTTGAAAAAAAAAACCTATTTTTTTCGCCCAACAATCTCAATGGCTCGATGGCCAGCCCGCAGCCAAAGGTTGTAGGGGCGAAACCTAAGCTCCCCCTAGCTTGATTAGGTTCTGCTCGCGACCAGATTTAGTTACAGTTGGATCTAGTCGTCTCTGACCGGTGGGTGGCCAGGCCTTGTGGCCAGTGGCCGGATCTTTCTATCATCCGCCAATTTTTTTTCTCTAAACATAATTGTACAATCAGGCCAAGACCGGTCAGTTAAGTCCAATCGGACTTGACGAAGATTGAAAGCGAGGGAGAAATTTTATATATATATATATATATATATATATATATATATATATATATA
>JAVDBV010002156.1:0-20545 GCA_032619315.1 Piper longum
GACGTCCCCGTCTCCTACTCCGGCGACGGCCAGCCTCAGAAGTCGATCCGGAAGGCGGCGCTGGAGGCGATCCTCCGAAAGCTGCTGCATTTCCTTAAGACCGACACCTTCCAAGGCTCCATGAAGGCGATAAACGAGCGGGTGCTGTTCGTCATGGACACCGCCGGCGCCGGCAGGGTCGACATGGGCATGTTCTTCGCCGTCCTAGCCCCGCTCTGCGCCGGCCCCGCCGACCGCCGGAAAAGAGTCGCCTTTGAAGCCCTTCTCTGGCGCCCGCAGAACGACTCCGCCGCCGCACAGATAAAGAAGAGCGACGCCATTGCCTACATCAAGCTGCTCAGAGCCGTGTACGTCCCCTCGCAGGGAGTGAGCGACATGATGGAGGTGCACGGGGAGACGGTAGATCAGTCCATGGTCTCCTTCCCCGAGTTCGTGGAGATGTTTGACGAGCTGGACTGGGGGTTCGGGATCATGTCGACCTTGGTGAAGCTTGAGGTCGGCGACCGAACCCGCCATGGCGGCCATAACTGTGCCATATGCAGGTATCCGATCATCGGATCGAGGTTCAAGGAGATGAAGTGCAGGTTTAGCTTGTGCAACCGCTGCTACAGCGAAGGCAAGGTTCCCACCACGTTCAAGAGGGAGGAGTACACGTTCAAGGAGTATGGGAGCGAGGCGCAGGTGATGAGAGATAAGTGTTCTTGCTTTGGCGCTCAATCTAAACATTCCAATACTGATACTTGATTGACAGACACAGATTATAAGCTTTGATGAATGGTTAGTTTTGCTTGAGAGCTCTGTGCTCGATCGAATTTTCTCTTGTTTGTTTTTTTCATGTGTGAAATATTGGTGCTCGATGGATGGTTGTTCTCTTGTTCCACCTCGTGTAAAGTTGATTCTTTGTTTCTTTTTTCTAAGTTGAGGATTGAAGTTACTGAAATTGCTAAGGTTGGAGTTGTCATCTACAATGTTGTCTGCATTTTTCATAGCTGAGTAGAAAAGCTAACATGGTGGATTGTTTTTATGGGCAAGCTCTTGTGATGAGTTGGGGATGGAGCAACAAAGTAGACGTGGGATTGGATGGAGCAAAAAAGAGTGTGGTTTGTTAGCTTTGATTTGAATCACTTTAATCTCAAGCCAGGCCTAAACTTTTCTTCTGCTTGAAGCTTGAAGCTGAATCTAATTTTTTTGTTAAGAAACCTGAGTAATAATATATAATTGAATTGATGTCACCATTGATGAGTATTGCTTCCTCCTAGTCTTGTTTGGGAATCATCTTTTTACATGAAGTGAAATATCTTTGCTGGAAACGGCAGTAACAGCCGGTCCCAAGAGAACAGAGAAAAAAATTGTTGTTCCTTTTCGTAGTTTTATTAGTATAGTGTTAGCTAATTATGATAGAGACTAAAGGGTTCTAATAATAGAGGAAAATGTAAAATTTTGACATATTCAGTGGAGCGCTGGTTTGGCAGATCTTCCTTTCAAGAGTCGTCTGCCCAATTGCAAATCCATCTTAAGGGTACTCAAATCGTAACCATTTTTGTTTGCTAATTTTCATGCCAATCTTATCACAACTAAGTAAGCTTAGTTAATCAGCTTGTTTCAACGCCCTCGCACCGAGAATGTTTGCTTGAAAGCATTATTTAGAATTCTAAGATGGCATTAAGTAAATCAGGTACTGACAATGGCATTAAGTAAATCAGGTACTGACAAGGGCAGGATATAGATGATGTTGCCTTGGACAATCAAATGCTGCCTTGGGAACACATCTCCTGCTCCTAATTCTACCAGCTTCCAGCAGGTTGCATCAGCTCTGCAAATTCTGATGCATTAGGCTGCATTACTGAACTTTTTAATGCAAAAAAAAAAAGAAAAGCGACCTTTTAAGTTGCGGAGATGGGATGAGAGTGGAGATAGACATTCTCTGCTCCTCTTCTTCTAGATTCTTTCCCTTCCGAACATCTCAATCTAGATTTCACTGCGGTGCTGACCGTAAATTTCAGTGTAATTGTTGGTATTGCTGCTTGTTAATATAGAGTAGCACGCAACTTGACGCAACCAATGTCAGTTTAGCTTTGAGGCTCTTTTGGCTGGCATTTACTATTATTATATCCGCCATCCAACTGTTCTTACAATGCTTATGCGTAACACTGCTGCTTTCTACGGCAAGAACATGACTGTTCTTTTTCTTTTTCTTAATCTTTCTTATGTTCACTTCTCCGCAAGCTACAAAAATTGAAGACACTTTCCAGTTTCATATGCTAACTGCTTCAAACATTGTTTTATCAAAGACTAATACCGATTCCTTGTGAACTAAATAGTATACAACTAGATAAGTTACACATTTTGTGACGTGTTTTTTGGCTCATGTAGTCTTCTTTCTTCTTCCATTTGATACGCGAAGGGTGCTGGATTTGACAGTCATCAACATTTTAGCTAAGATTCACATCAACTAATTTCGGTTTTATTTCTAATAAATTCATGAAAACATCATCTTAGCGAGAGTAGTGATACAAGTAGAGCAAAGCTTAATAAGAGTCTAAAGGTAATACAAATGATGGGACAAAAAGATTCTTCCTATGAAATTCTTTCAACGAGAATCAAGCAGACGTCCAACACTCTTAGTAGCTGTAGTTCTTCACATACATGCCCTTTTTGGACTCCTCCGCCTCTCCCTCGGCAGTGTACTTGCCAAGCTGAGCCAGGGAGTTGGCCTTGGCCCTCACCAAGAGCACCTCCTGTGCGGCTTTCACATTCTGGGGCCTTCCTCCCCATGTCTTGAGGCAGGTGTTCTGGAGAGCCCTTGCATATGAGAATGACACGTGCCATGGGTTGGGGGACTGGTTCATGGCATTCAAATTCAGTGTGGCCTCCACTTCAGACTGCCCTCCTGACAGAAACTGCATACAGAGGACAATAAATTTTGATCCGCCATTACTAAAATGAGTATTTCTGAGCTCCCAAATATTTCTGATTTTGTTATGTAATATAGTTAACAACTAGTCTTATAATTGCGGCAAGGAAGTAGAACTAACCATGATTCCTGGGACAGCAGGAGGGATTCTGCTATGAAGGAGCTTGAGGGTGTACTCAGCAACCTGCTCAGGGGTGGCCTTGTCCTTGCACTCGGCTCCGGGGGTCACCATGCTGGGCTTGAGGAGGATGCCCTCAAACGCCACATTGTTCTCGGCAAGGTAATAGAACACCTCTGCCCATACCTTCTTCGCCACCTCGAACGTCCGGAACAAGCCGTGCTCGCCGTCGAGCAGGATCTCCGGCTCCACAATTGGGACCAGACCATTGTCCTGCAGAAACCCAATAAGCTTAAAATGTCAATATTGTTTGTTCATAGTTTTATCTAAGTGGCAATTAGTATAGTATATATCCGACTTACTTGGGAGATGGCAGCGTAGCGAGCAAGGCCCCAGGCTGCCTCCTTCACGGCAAGGGCTGATGGGCCATTGGGAATGCTCACAACTGTGCGCCTGTTAGTGATAGTCTATTGTTACTTAATATGCAGAAAGCTGCAATCTGATAATTAGTATGTAAGATGAATGATCGATTGGTGTGCTTAAATTATTAGTTGCTCTAATTGATTACAAACAGTTTACATAAATTATGAATTTGTGATGATGGAAGGACCCAAAGATTGGTAGCTTTTTGGCTACATAGAGGGAGCCATGTTGAGTCAATGGATAATCAGTTACAAGCAAACAAATCCTAACCTTGCTTAGTTGCTATCGGGCTTTAGAACTAAGGAAGTTAAGCTAATATCATTTGTGTGATTTGGAATAATAATTTGCAAATGGATAAGTAGACAGTAGCAGTAGTTCATTTAAGCAAACGGCTAAAATATGAGCTTGATGACGATGGAAGGGAGACCATGTCTCTCTTCACCCTATTTATATCACGGATCAGAAAATGTATTCACGCCAACGCCATGCCGATGATAAAAGCTTGTGTCCAAGTCTCGACAATCCTAAAATATTAGATTTATTTGTGGAGAGAAAGGGAGAGAGGGAGAACCATTTAGCGAAGCGAGCTCCTTGCTGATAGTAGGCAGCAGAGCGAGAAGCCAGCCCATCAAGACCTTGGCACCATGACTCATCATTTGAGCCTGCCAAAGGAACCAAACCCTGCCAATCACACAGAACAACATCATCAAATCTTCATTCAATTAGTTTAACAATTGTGCTACACGCAACATGTGCCAAAAGTGTTAGAGGCTTTAGGGAGCACTCACCTTGTCAACCTTGATGCCGGGCACAATGCCTTGGCTAGCCAGAACATCCACAATCTTCTTACCATCGACGGTGGACTGGTAGAGGGTCTCCTCGAACAATATGGCGCCGGAGATGTACTCCCCGAGGCCCGGGGCGGAGACGAGCAGCGTCCGGTAGGCCTGCCGGTTGGCCTCAGTGTTCTCCAGTCCAATGGATGCCAACCTCTTGCCGCAGGTTGCATTAGACTCGTCCATGGCCAAGATTCCACGCCCAGGAGAGGCAATGGTTTTCTGCACCCATTTCACAAATCGAATCAATCGTTCATTCATGCCCATCACTAATTAACTACCATATTTTTAATTCAAACTTATTTTTTGCCATGATTGTGATTGTAAGTAGCTACATAAGCCGTTACGTGTGTATATATAACAAGATTATTTCGAGTTTCATATCAAATCAAACACTTGAACATGATAAAGTGCAGTATATAATAGTACTTACAGCAGTCTTGACAAGCTCGTCGGCGTATGAGCTGGCCGCCCGGACGGTGAAGCCGGCCGGAGCAGCATGGCTCCGGAAGCTGGCCTTGGCATAGGCGAGGGAGATGGACTGGCCCTTCACCCATTCAGACTTATCAAGCACAGGAGATGCCTTGAGCAGTGAAGCAGACGCCATCTGAATTACTATAGTCCTCTTGCTCTGCTGCTGCACCTTGTGATGGCCTCAACCTCTAGCTCTAGCTCAAGCTTCACTTGACCACAGCCGCCTCTGTGGATACATTTCTTTGATTTATAACTCATGGGCTGTCTCAAGAAGATGTCACATTTGCGGCTGAAACGTGTCGGCCAACGGGTTCGCTCCACGTCGTCGAAATTTCGATGATTAGGCTGGGGAGATTGAGAGTGGTGTTTTTTATTTTCTTGTGGTATTGGGGCGAAGTAGGGAAGCATGAGGATAAGAATTTACACTAATTCATTTGTCTTTGCAGTTTTATTGTGATTGTCATGTGTTTTATTTTGATGGGTATGCTCACATATAGGATGTTGAAAGGGTTTCCATGTTGGTGCTTCTATTAAAATGAAGGCTAGTGACATAATGTTGTCCTTTTGTAAAGCCATCTACTGGTTCATGTTGCATAACTAGCTTCTGATACAGCTGTGGTTGGAGATGGCTGGTGAAGGTGAAGGGGTGACCCGAGATTTGTCCAAAGAAAAATCTCGGAATGGTCTGGGACGATCGATTGAACCAGTGAATGGAGCCATTGTTCCCTCTAGTTTTTGTCGATACTAATCGGACCTTTCAAAACTCTACATCTAACTATCTAAGTATAAAAAATATTATGTCCCGATCAGTGATCATCACAAGACTACCAACGATTCCATCTGCGTCATAACATGCGTGCGCAACCACAAAAACAGTCCGCAGAAAAAAAATGTTCTGGTTTCTACCAGGTATTATTATTTGATCATCACAAAAATACGAGTAGTAGACATTGCTCAACGAATGGTAAGGAATACATGATTGAGAGTTTCAATGGGACAAGAATCCAAAATAATGACATAACTTCATGTGTATGATCATATAGTAATGTCAATCAGGTCTGTAACCAAGTTCTCCATCATTTGGCTCTCCATTTTGTTGGCACAAACAGCTTCCACGGCATCCAATTCAGACAAAGTATGCCCTGCAAATTCCACATTAAACTTGAAAGAGTTTTTATGTTGAGCAAAACCAATGATTTGTTTTGTCATGGATGGTGAAGGAAGACAAATTGAGACCAGAGGTTTACCAGTGTAAGATTGCCTTGTTGGACAGGCAGATAAGGGGAGGACTGGCAAGTTCTCACAGTTGCAAATCTCAATCATGTAACCATCTGGATCATGAAAGAAGAGCTGATCCACCATGATGCCTCCCTCTTCTACTACTGCAGTCACGTACTTCATTCCCATCTCCTCCAACTTTCTTTTCACTAATTCCATGTCTGAGCACTGCAATCAAGATCGATGATAGGCAAATGTTATATACCTGCTTTTTTCACTGTCTCTTTCAATTGTTCTTTAAAAACATCGAAAATTCATGTATAAAGTGACAAGTTCTCTACATCTAGGATACATACTTGGAAAGAGATGTGATTATCTCTGGGGTTGATGACTAGTGGTTTATCACGCAAAATCGTGGACGAATTGCATTGCAACAGGTGTATCCCAACGCCATAGTTGAACAACCTGCAGCAAATTTCATGTAATGTTATCGAAGGAGATGATATTGAACTTGCATACAATTAGTTCAAGCTTAAGAAGACCAGATCATCCTTACCATGCTCCTTCAAAGTTAAAGGAAGAAGGGCGTTTGATCAGTACAAAACCCAAAATTTCCAGGTAGAACTTAGCAGATTCCATCACAGATCTGCATACAAATGAGACATGGTTGAGAGAGAGCAATGGAAGAGAAGGGTTCACCAATCCTTGTTGCTGAATTCCCATGTCTTCCTGCCTCTGAAAAATGAGAACTATGATCTGTTATTTATAGGAAACAGAATGAATAAAGCTGCAGCTCCAGATAATGAAACTTACCCAACAAATTCAATACAAAAATCTTTTTATTTTCTAAATCAATTTACATTCTAGTTTTGCTGGAGCCTAATCAGCATCTGACTCAATTGATAGTAGCTTCTCATGATTAGGAGGAACACAGTTTTTAAAACACAATTTAATCAAACACACATCAAGTAGTTTATTATGTGATCACTTCTATTTGACATAAGATAAAGAGGTATACCATGTGATTTTCATCTTGGTCTCCATTGATTGCGCAGCCACACCATATTTTCAATTTTATAAGGTAAAATTAAGTATTGACTTTTTAGAATTGGTGTGAATATCAAACTAAAGATCTGCCAGCAAAAATTCATGGTCGACAACCATGAAGATTGATAATAGTTAGATTTCCAGGTATTAGTATACTACCTACATTGTTGTACATTCTTCAATACATAGAAATGCTAGCAGAGAACAACTTCAAAACATTAAATTTTTGGCTGGGATGTGAGAGGACAAATGTGAATGTTTTGATATAGTGAAGTTCTTCTCCCTGGGAAAATGCTAGAGCGTTTTAGCTGGATAGGACTTAAACATGCATGTATTATCACGACTGCAAAGTTGATCAGAATTTTTATGTTTCAAGTTGAATAATGAGGCGTATTTTTCTTCATTGAAAATGGAGCAATATGCTTCAAGCATGGCTGTCTTCAACAAGTTACGTAGATAGAATCAAAAGTTGAATGAATATCACAAGACTCCGGCAAATAAATAAATCGCTGCACATCAGCTTCTTGCCAATTTCATGCGACGACAACACGACTACCATATTTATGTATCCAAAAAATACGTAAAACTTGTCCGGATGATGATCATAATGTTCATAGAACACCATTTTCATTTCTGATTGAAAACAAGAGTTGGGGGTGTTTAAATAATCTCACACCTCCGTATGAACAACGATGTCTTGTATACTCGGGTCTTTCCGCCGTCCATTCCAAAGTTAGTTCGTCATTTTGGATAAAAGCCCGTCGAAATTGTGAAGACACACTTAACCCCACAATCTTTACTAAATGTATGTCTCGGAGGGATTTCCCTGGAAAAAACAATTAAAAAAAACAGTATTTTCTATCCAAATTTTCTGCTGGCATAGCATCCAAGTCCACAACAACCATCTGCTGCACTAACAATATATTGATGACCCAGATATCTCTTAATATACTAGCCACGCTAGAACACGTTTGATTATTGAATTGATGAGCACAGGCATGAAGAAGAAAAAGATTGCCAACCAAGAACACCTAAGCTGCTCAAACAGGATCTCATGTTAAGTTCCAAAATCCACCTTATCAATCCATCAATCTTTCTCATCTCACACAGAACTAAACTAAACAATACACACACCTCAAAGAACTACAAGTTCTTCTTCGCATGTCATTTCTTCCCTCTAAACTCGGCTCTGATAAGAAAAGATGTTGGGTATTACATAATCGAACTAATTGCATAGAATGTCACTGGTCATGTCGATCTAACTCTTCCTGCTCTTCAATTTGCTCCCACCACAAACATTGAATTGATGATCATTGTCCACCTTTGACAAAAGGAATTGTGCAGAATAGACAGTCATGGATATACAACCAAGGAAGAAGCTGGTGTGTGAATAAGCCTCACATCAATCACTAGACCTGCAATGCATGAATTTCAGGCAGATGATAGCCTTTTTTCTATAGAATATTCATAAAAAGTGGATAAATAGCCTCAAGATGTCAAGGAACAAAAAGAATACAATCGAATTAGATGCTCATGAATTAAAGCTAAATTGTAGGCGTCATTTTTCTTTTCTTCAAAAAGATATAAGATCAAAAACTACATATAATAAACTCAATTTTAGAAATGTTAATAAGGCGCACACCCCTTGCAAAGTTCTTAACACTTAAATTGACATTATCTAGATTTACACTTCCCAATAATAATACCCGATTTATTCTGCAACTTGCTCATATTCATCGGATACCCAGATGATGACCCAGCTGCTAAATGGATCATATAACTTACCATTTGAACTTGGTTCAGTTTTTATTAATGTTAACAAAAGAGGCATCGATAATCAATCTTCAAATTACCTTCCTACAAATTGCTCATTTAGTGCTTTAGTTGGTAGTAACAATCACTTCAATCATACAACTTCACATAAAAAAATTGACAAATAGTGCATTGGCTTGCCTAAATATCACAAGAAAAAAGATACAATGAAGAATCGCACAAACCAAATGATCACAAATAATGGGTGAAGGAAAACTGAAAGGGATAAGAAAACACCCTTCACAAACAAAGAAGCTGCAGACATCAACCACTAGAATGCTTAGAAGAACAGGATCTACCTTATCACTTTTCATGTTCACCTCTTAATGGACCTACAAGAACCAACCCAACACCGTCAAGGTTACTATCAAGGCCCCGCATCTCATGTTTATATAATACCCTTATAACGCACACTCATGAGACATAAGCAGATAAAGAGTAGAGACAGAGACAGAGAGGAAAACACACCTGCTTCTTTGAAGCCTGCCCGGTTATCCTTTGGGGCCTAGCATTTAAATCTATCATTTTAGAATCCATGTCACTATTATCATCAGTGTGGCCATCATTGCGCAATTTTTTATTGTGATTCTGCAATTTCTCTCGGTTTATTTGTGCAGACAAGTGATTCTTCTCCCTTCTAGCTTCTGTTTGGTCGTTTGCTTGAAGTGCCAAATCTTCACAAAGGCCAGATTTATCACCTGGAAACTACACAAAGCACTCGCAAAGCTCATTTCAAGAGGCTTGCTAAAAACAAAGATCAATTCAAGGTTCAAAATTATCAATGCATACCTCAACTCTTTGTCTCAGTAGAAGATACCTTCGATGAGTCCTTTTACCGCCAACATGGACAATCATATCACACTGCAAGCATAGGGAGCTTCCATCTATCTCACAGTAGAAGAAAGCTACAGAATTTTTTTTTAAATAAATAAATAAATATAAGAAAGCCTATTCCATTATGAAAAGAAAAAGGAAAATAACAAACCAAAAACTATTATACACACCAGGTGCATTTTCACATATGTCACATCGAGGAACATCAATAGGATCGGCAAGCCCAACACGCACATGCCGGCTTGCAAGCTTGTTACACATATGAACCTTCATGCCCAAATGTTGCAATTTTTTAAAACAATTTGAAACCATTATTTAAGTAAATTCAAAACAATTCCACTTTATACATAACCAATACAGAAACTCTAACAAACAGGAGAAGATTAGTAGTTATTCATAGCAACCAGATTACTTCTACTAAGCAGCTTATATTATTAGTGAATCTGTGCTCCAACAAGCAATTTCATCAGAAGCTTGCAGTTTTGGGAGTCGATCACACTTTCTTCCTTTCTTTTTTTTCAGCAAGTGAGCAGTTTTATCCATTCATTCAAGCAACAGACACAAGCTGGACACACCCAATAACCCATCAAAGCACAAAAGCAAACCCCCAAAACAAAAATCACCAAGCCAGATTACCAAATTTTCAAATCAAATCATCAATGACCCTACTACATAAAACATCATGAGAAATCACATGCCATCAAAAATTCCCATCAATCACACCCCAAAACAAGACCAGCTCATCTAACTGCACAGTACCCAGACACCAACCAACACATACAGATCAAACTCCACGATCACACAGATCAGACAACATCAAACCCAATCCAAAGCCATTCAACAAAAAAAAAACACAGAAACAAGATCGAACCTTTTCATCGCAGGATCGGCAGAGGGCAGCCTCGTCGGCTGCGCAGAAGAAGATGGCGGCCGCGCCCTCGCAAACGTCACAAAGGGTCCGCATCTCTCCCCCTCAACATCTCATCCCCCACACCAACTCCCTATAAACAAATGCAAAAAGCAGACGAGACCAGCACCACCACAGAACAGTAGCCAAGCGACGAAACTGAAAACGACTTGTGCCTAACAAATGCAGACAACAAAGGTTGAGTCTTTCTTGCCGGTGTCTAGCCGGAGAAGAGGCGCCGGCGCCGGCGGCGGGGGAAGTGTTGGGAGAGGTCGAGCAAGTGTGGGGGAATCCCGGCCACTCGTTGTGATACTTGTATAGTTTTTGCAACACCACGCATGCAACTGTGGCGGATACCAACTATATCCCTGATCTTTGCTGCTATTTTCTATCTTGCCATTTATGTATCTGTCGTACCTAATTAATATTTGCTAACCAAGCCTTTTATTTTCATATTTTGATTTGTCTACTTTCTTAATTAAAATTATGTTAATTAATTAACTACTTTATTTAAATATGGATAAAATTATGTTAAGTAATTAGCTATTTTTGACATCTAAAGGACTATTATTTTAAATTAAAGTAAAAAAATATTATAAAATATAAATTATACACTAAATCACAACCTATATAATGTACGATTGAAAAATAAATAATTAAAGCATTGCAATAAAATTTAACCATTAGATATGAGCACATTTTAATTAATTTTGAGGTATTATGCATTGTATTTCTCTTTGCATAAAAAATATTTGTTTAAAAAAAACTTAAAATTGGCATGACTGGTAATTTAATTTATTATTAATAATATAGAGTCTAATTATACGGTGAATTTTTTCGTTACAAACCCTTAATTACTTAAGAAGAAAAAAAAAGTTTTAATAACGAGAGGTTGTAAATATAAAACAGATTGAAACGATCAAAAATAATATTTTTTTTTATAAAGGAAAACAATTTTAACCAAAGAAAAGAGGGGTTATTATGTACTGCATTTCTCTTTTCATAAAAAAATATTTTTTTAAAAAAAATAAACGGAATAATTTATTATTAATAATGTGGAGCCTAATTACCGATACATTTGCCCGTTGTTAACCCTTAATTAATTAAGAAAAAGAGGTGGAGGGGTTGATAATTGGAGGGCATAAATGTAAAACAAGTCGAGATGACCCATAACTGCATTTCTTTTAATCGGAAGGGAGGGGCGAGGGAAGGAACCTCGTCCACACGCCAAAAATCTCGGGGGGGTGGTGTCGGGGGCCCACACTCCAGATCCTCACGGTGCCTTGTAGACACGCATGTGGGACCCATGATGTCTCGTCCGTATTTTGGGGGAAGATATATTACGTGCGGCCCTCCTCCTCCCATAGCCACTGGGCTGGGCCGCCCAAAAAAATAAAATAAAAATTATAATAATATTTATATTGTCAAAACAAACTTTACTGTGAAAAAAACATAAATCTAAAGCGAAAAGAAAATTCGTGAACCCGTTTTTTCGAGCGAAGGAGTTATCATAGCCGTAAAAATTGACGTATTTAAATTGAATTGGAAAGATTATGGTTAAAAAAAAAATGTAAATCTGTTTTGATAAAAATAAGTTTATGAATCGGCTAATTGGAGCCGATTTTACCTTATTTAAGCTAATTTAGAATCAATTAATTTGGACTGATTATAAAATTGATTAATTTAAGTAAATTTTTTACAATAGGGGATGGGGGAAGTGAGGGCGAACAGTAAGGGCGGCTACAAGAGTCCGTAGGGTAAGGGGCATAGGTAAAGGACAAGGGGTGGAGGCAAGAAATAATAAGTATAATTAAAATTTAATTTGCCTTTAATACGAGTTAAAAATAATAATTAATTATAAATAATTTAAAAAATATAAAAATATATGAAAAAATTATTATAAAATATAATATACACTATAATATCAAAATAACATATTTTATAACTAATAACTTAGTGATTTTGACCGATTCAACTGAACCGATTCTTATCTAATTTTTAATGAATCGATCTGATTCAGTCATTCTCTTCTAATCCAATTCATTGTCTGATTCTGATTTTTACAACTATAAGACTTATATTAAATATCAAGACCATTGTTGATATTAATTATTCTCGTATTTTATATTGTTCCTTAGCAAGAAAACAATTATAGTAATAATATTTTTATTTGCTTCTCCCAAAAAAATATTATGTTTAAAAATTATAGCAATATTTATTTTGAAATTCAAGGACTGTAATTTGGGGCCCTAGTATTAAAGTACTTGAATATATTAATATTTATGTAAATTTTGTGTAGTAGGACTTATCAAATGTACTCTTAGTAATAAAAATTATAGTTCGTATAAATTATATATAAATAATGTAGTTTGTGAATATAAAGCTCGAATTCAACAAGTTTGTAATGTTTTATGTTTACATATCTGATGTACGAAAGTATAATCAGAGAACATTGAGTTTGAGTTGACTTTCATGTACAAGATAGAAGAAAAGAAAATTAAAAATATTGTAGAAGAAAACAATATCAGGCTCTTAATCTTGAGACACGACAACTTATCACTAATATTAATAAAAATAAATGTTAAACAATAATTTTATTCCATAGTGAAGTCAAAATGTCACATCCATTTTTTAAATTTCAATTATTTCTTTTGTTTTATCATTAGGTGAAGCCTCTCTTTCCCACTCCGAGCCAAACTCTCTTTAATCATGCCATTGGTTAATAATATATTTAATTAAAAAGCAAAATGTATTCATCATGTATTATCAGTAAATAATAATTCTGATTATGGTGGGATAAATAAAGAAGTGTCTGCCATTTGGTATGAAAGGCTCTGCTATTAAAATAAAAAAATTTTGTGAAAAAAATATGTTCATGACCATATTTTTTATCCTTAAGAATACGAAAGATGCTCTGTCATATATGCCCATAATGAGAGTGCCGAACTTGATTGAAATTTAAAACAAAACAAAAAATGAGTAAAAATTTAATACATTTTTTAAAATAAATTAATCAAATTCCATCATCAACACATTGAATATTAAGACGTGTCCACCACTAAATACGAAGGGAAATTCTTTATTTACCTTTTTTTATCTTAAACTTGATTGGTTTAGTTTAAAAAATCTAATTTAATAAATTAATTAATTTTAAAATAGGAAAAAGTTGTCCAAATATTAGTGGAGTATGTAGCAGTAGTCAGATACGAACTCATCCCATCCCTGCCGTCCATTGCAGACACTCGGGTGCGGTGGGGAGTGTGTGGACACTGGCCATGGCTCGAGAGTTTGTGGTCTCCATCCCTACACGACACGCACTCTCTTGCAGAATTCCTCATGTCTGATGACTCGGAGCTACACAAGCACCACCTTGTCTCTTCTTTCTTACTACTAAAATTTCCTTTGTGTATAGCTTGCAAGTGCAGATATGGAGCTCTGCAGGGTGGGACTCTCATGGGCCAGCTCAATGGCTCCTGTTTTCCAACTTCCACCTAAGTCTCCTGTGAGTGCTTTTCATGTTTCCCTGCATTTACCTGCATTTTATTTGTTGAAGATAGTTTCCTTTCCTGTGTAGGTGCATGAGCAGAGGAGGTCGAGGATTGTGTGTGTCAGCGGCAATGGCGAGTCCACTGATGAAAAATCTTCCAAGGTGGGCGCTCTGTGCTTTTTCCACACATGGGTTTTGTCTGAGGCTATGTTTGAATTGGTAGAAACGGTTGATAATGGTGTTTCGTCGGTTGAATTTTGGCCACAATGGGATTCCTCGATTTTAGTAGTTGACGGTGTAAATGTTGATGGTAATACGAAGATTGATGTTTAGCTCCATTTTGTTCTTTCTTCTAATTCTGTTTTAGGCAAGAACATCTGTGGTTATGCCGTATTGGTGAGGACGAATTTACAGTTTTTAACTCATCGTAAGGCCTGTAGGTATATTATGTTGCCAATTTCAACAGTGACATTGGAGTTCTGGTCCCAGCATCTGACATTAGCTAGGGAACTGATATGACCTTATTTCGAATGGTAAGAGATTGAATATGAGAAAAAAATGACGAAATTAGGCCTTGGAGAAGAGGAGAAATTACAAAAGCGAAGAACATAGAACTTTTTTTTATTACATTGCTTAATCTGAATATAAAGGTGTTTCTTCAAATTATGCATCCACATGATAACCAAACACATAGTGATTACAACAAATAGTTATCATAATAACCGACCCACTTTCACAACCGTTCACCCTCATTCATACATGCACGTATCAGAGACTTAAACTTATAGATTCTTGGTAGATTATTTTCCTTTACTCTATGAAGTGATATCCGTGTTGTTCAGCATTTAGTAGGAAAGGAATAACATATGTAACTTATCGGCCCATTGATATCTAACATCAACAGTTCTGGTCACTAGTGGACATTTTTAATTCTTGTTGCTGTAAGATATTGAATGAAATAGCATATCCAATTTTGTCTAAATGTTTTCTCCCAAAAAATTCAGATGGTAATATCCGTTACTGGAGCTACTGGCTTCATAGGAAAAAGATTGGTTCAAAAGCTAGTTGCAGGTAGCACTCTGATCGACTCAGTTTTCTGTGCATGTCAATTGATTCTCTATAGATGCCCTCTGTTTACAAAGTTAGTTCATATGAAAACACAGATAATCATAGTGTTCGAGTCTTGACAAGATCAAGATCCAAGGCACAATCAGTCTTTCCTGGTAAGAAGGTAAAGGCTTCCTTTTCTGCAAGTTTGATGTCCATTAATTGTGTCTGTAAATATGATAACGAGAAAACATTTCTAGAACGAATCTCATGATATTGTTTAAGCTTTTCGGTTTTGCAAAGTCCTTTAGAATTGTTTTGGTAGGTGTAGTTGGGTGTTCATGTAGAGGGTTGGTTCACACTATTCTTTTTTTAAGAATTATGACTTAAGAAATATATATTTTATGTCCCCAGGTTGAAATCTTGAAGAAATTCCTATGCTGATTAATTACAAAGTTGTTTACATGAAGAGGAACAACTTTAGCTTTACCATACACTTTTACAACTAGTCAATTTGCTGTTATATCTTGTAAATTTTGTTATCTGCACAAGTTTCAATTATACTATAAAGATCGCTAATCCTACTACACCGTGGCATTATAGTTAAGGAGAATTCTGCAATAATTATTGCAGAAGAGCCAGAATGGAAAAATTACATCCAAGGTTCAGATGCAGTTGTAAACCTAGCTGGACTTCCAATAAGCACGAGATGGTCACCGGAGGTTGTCTTTTCTCTCTAGATTGAACTCGGCAATTTTGCATTTCTTTCCTGATCAAACTGAAAAAATTATCTTTGCAGATAAAAAAAGAGATAAAACAGAGTAGGATAAATGCTACATCAAAGGTGGATCATCTTACTTGGCTTTGTGATTTATCTTTTTGTGAGCTCTGTGTTTTTAAAAAGTGTCTGCATCTAATGTGCATAATTTTTTTTGATGGGTATCATCTATGTTAACCGGTGAAGGTTGTAGATATTATAAATCAGTCTAGTGATAATGCTCGACCAGCTGTCTTGGTAAACGCTACTGCCATTGGCTATTATGGTAGGTATTTAAATGCTCCTGCACAGCTTCTTCTCTGGTTTAGATTTTTACAGCTTTCATCAGTTAGCCTAAATTCTTTGATCAATTATACGTGTACCATCACTTTTTGTGAGTGTTCCTGGCATCAGCTGCATTCATTTAACACGATGCAACCAGTCACCAATTTCCTTTTGTAATCTGTGATTGTGTTATGGTCATGGTATGAAATCTTTATTGACTTTTTTGCATGGAAGAAACTAGTTGGCCAGTTCATTTTCTTTTATTACCATGAGAGAAATCAGTAGTTTGTTTTTGGTTTGTGCTTGTAGCTTGATAGATTTAAAGCCCTGCCCCCAAATTTGGTGCTTATAAAAAACTGAATGCACAGACTGCTAATAAATAAAATTCTGATCTTTGTTTTGTGCATCAGGTACTAGTGAAAGTCGAGTATTTGATGAGCAAAGTCCATCAGGAAATGATTACTTGGCGGAGGTAAGATGAAAATCATAAATGTATGAGATTGAGAAAGAGATTAATAAATGGTGAATCACTATTATATGAGATTGAAATTTGTGGCTGTTTAATGAGTAAAGATAATCCATACAATGCTGATCACATTAAATTTCAGTAATACAATAACGAGGATGCTAATATGTGGAGTACATTTTGAGTTATCGTGTCCCATTTTCTGTTGTAAGTAGAGTTGAACTCAACTTGTGTTTAGTGTGAAGTTTGTTCATGATATAGGTGTTTGAAATGTAAGCCAGAATTTTTATATTGTGATTCTTATATGAGTGAGAGGTGTAAGATAAAGTAAACTAACCTTGAGAAAAGTTAATACGATATCTGAATCTCCTAATGGAAGGATTGACATTACTTTAATAAAATCACTTATTTATTATATCAAAGTACTCCAGGTATGTAGAGAATGGGAAGCAAAAGCTGGTAGTGTTAGCCCAGATGTGAGACTAGTACTCATACGGATTGGTGTTGTACTTGGCAAAGACGGTGGCGCCTTAGGTCAGTTAATTGTATATCTTTCTACCTTGAATTATTGTGTGTTGTTAAATTTTTAAGGGAGCATTTATTGTGCCCTGCTATTGGACGTACCTACAATACAAAGTCAATTATACTTTCTTTGCAATTGGCATGCCCTGTAGTCTGTTGGGTGGAAGTCTGTTTCTTAAGGAAAGTAATTGGTAAGCAGTATCATTTTGTAATGTGTGCCTCATGTTCTTTGCATTGCCCATTTACATCAAAATTAAATTTTTGGTGATTATCTGTTGTGTTATCTAGATATATTGCCTCTCATTGTCTCTTCCTTACTAATAATTGCAGCCAAAATGATTCCTCTTTTTATGATGTTTGCCGGTGGACCTCTTGGCAGTGGCAACCAGTGGTAAGTAGACATGTTAAAGAGAGGCTTTCTACCTCTCTTTTGATTGTTTCATCATATATGGATCCGATTCTTTCTGGAATTCAATTAGAGCTTCCGTGACTTGTGAACGGAAAAATATTCTTCTTTCCGTTTGGACCGTAATGCTACTTGTGTGGATGTTCTGAACAATACTGCTTCTTAATCGCTACAATTTTTATTTCCTTTCAGGTTCTCTTGGATACATGTGGATGACATAGTGAATCTGATTTGTGAATCTATATCAAATCCATCATATAAAGGTGAATGTTACTATTCCTATCAGGCTTTGCAGACCGAATGTCTAGTTCTCCAAACATCAACCAATATATCACCAAGTCAGCATTTTGTGGATTCATGAATTCTGAAAATATTAGCATATGTATCAGGTGTTATAAATGGAACTGCCCCAAATCCTGTTAGACTGGGTGAGATGTGTAACCATTTAGGAGAAGTCATGGGTCGTCCCTCTTGGCTTCCGGTACCGGACTTTGCACTCAAGGCGGTACTTGGCGAAGGAGCCTCCGTTGTATGTTCTCTGCATTTCTTTATTGTGATTTATTTTTCCATTCCCTACACATCTAAGGATGTAGTGGGACTAGAAAACTTAACATTTTAACTGTATGTAGGTATTGGAAGGGCAGAAAGTGCTTCCAGCTAGAGCCAAAGAATTGGGTTTCTCCTTCCAATATCCCTATGTGAAGGATGCACTCAAGTCAATTCTTTCATCGGGAGGAAAATAAATACATTTTGGTAGAGAGTTTTATGTAATTAATCCATAACAGATATATCAAAAGTGTTCCTTCTATGGTTTATTAGAGACACGAACTCTAGAAAATCTTCATTTACTGAGCTATTTTCTTCACGAATGGAATATATGAAGTCAATTCATGATTTCCACTTGAAAGACTACAATCTGCTCCAAAATGATACGCTAGTGCTATTGAATCATGACATACTTGCATATGCATTTGATAGTGTTGTTGTCTCTGGATGACCTCTACCTCTGCATTTGCACGAATTTAAAGAGTTGGTCTTGCCTGCATGTAATACTGTAACATACTAGTGCTTTTATGCATTTCATTCCATGCATGGGACGTTGTAATAGTGAGTATATCAACTTCTTGCATCCATTTGATCGGCAGCAACACATTACGAGTACTGCCAACAGACTTGGGCTTGTTGGGCAACTGTTTGACCTTCAAATGATCATCTTGCAGGAATCCTTGTATTACGCTACAAATTGAACCTTCTCAATCTGTACCCTTTTTGGGATCTAAAGGATTTGTGCCAGAGCAACCACCAGATGTTCTCTTCTGATCAACCTTCATTCTTGGCTTACTGGAAAGTATTGAATGGCGAAATTTATTGTCTTTGATCTCGCAACTAAAGCCTTTCACGCAGCATCTCATGTGCCCTTCATAAATCAATTGCCCCAAGAACAAAGGCAGTGACTGCATTCATAGCTCATGCATGCTTGCAAGTGTGTTTGATCAAATCAACACCCATTCTTTCTGCTTTGTCACCCATCCTGTATTGGGCATTGTGATTTCAGAGCAGACCCAAAACCTCATCAAAATCCTACTTTTTGGCGTGCCCAAATCTAAAGCAATATCCCAGTGTACTTTCACTACTACTAAACCAAAGCAGAAGCTCTTGAAATTTAATAAACCATTGATTCTCCCAAAAGGTAACACAAACCTTGGCCATGGTAATCACTTTACAGTATCAGAATGAGGCAACTTGGTTGGTAGTGTAAAGAATCAAAGATTGGATAAAGAGAAAGGTGATGAGGGGCGACTGGTTATCCGATGCTTCATGGCTACAAACTCTGTTTCACGTGAAAATGTGGTCAATTGGTATGCATATGTTCCTGTCACACCAGCTAAGTCTATGATGCAATTCAATAGCTCTCAAGGTGTAGCCACGTTACAACATGGATTCGCCATGAAAGCTTTCTTCATCATGAAATCCTTTTCATTTGGGAAAAGGTCTGTCCCGGTATGACTGCTCCATGTTTTTAAATCACTTAGGTCTGTATTTCTTGGAGGTTGGAAGTTCTTATCATGGAAAATTTCTGGTCTTCTAATTCTTCTACCTGAAATTTTTTTATCTACGTCGCAATTTAAAGCCAGGGATTCCATACTTTGTGGACCCTTAAACAAGGAGCCTTCTTTGGGACCTAAGTTGGGGTAGTGATGAGCTCTAACAAGTAGGGTTCGAGCTCGGCTCGAATAGTTTGAAGTTCGTTTACGTGTTCGAGCTTTACTCAAGCTCGAATACACTTAAATTGTGAGATCGAACCTAGCTCGTTCGCGAACTTGAAACCGGCTCGTTTAACTTAATTAAAAAAATAAAATTCGAGTTATAATCGAGTTGAGTCGAACATGACCTGGCTCAAGCTCGGCTCGTAAGGTTTGAGTTCAAGTCAATCATTTAAATATCGAGTTTCGAATTGAGTTAAACTGAACCGAACGCCAAATACTCATGAGCTAGCTCGCTCAATTAACACCCCTACTAACAAGTATTCCGCCATAGCATTTGCTTTATTGGTATAAATCAACTAAATTGTATGAGATTAACTTAATTATTATAACTATTCTTTTAAACACCACTAATTTAAATAATTTATACTAGTCATTCAAGTCCTTGAGCTAATTTAACATGCCACTTAATATAGCTTAGCTGCTCAATATATTTATAAATAAAAAAAGCTCCTTATTTAAGGGCCCACAAAGTATGGACCCGTCAAATGTAGGGCCAAAATCATGCGTAATTTTGGGGTGATGAATCTAAGCAATCACACACTTTAAGACCAAATGAGAAGCAGAAAATCCGGGTCATTCTCTCCCCAATTCTTACTTTTGGTATAAATTAATACAATCTTATAATTTCATCTCCAGACAACTTTGTTGGGCCTCCATGCATTGTCTTAATCTCAGCACCACACTTCTCCTTGTTACAAGGAGGGGGGGGGGGGGGGGGGGGGGGG
>JAVDBV010002157.1:0-13560 GCA_032619315.1 Piper longum
ATCGGAGTAGATCACCACCCTAGCCGGCCGGATCTAGCCACCCATAGCTGCGCCTGTTTTTGCCATTTTTTGGCGAACCACCACCTCTATCGGCCACGCCGATGCCACAAATGCGTCGGGCTCACCGAGACGATTCTAATGGTTCTATTTACGGCCACTATCCGGCCAGTAGACGCCTCCAGCGATTGCCACCGGAAGCTGCCGGAAAACTGCTGAACCTGTAGGAAAACCACTAGAACTCGCCGAAAAAGTGGAATTGTCGAAATTCACTGGAATTCACCTAATCTTCCGCCGAGTTCATCCAGTCAAAGCCAATCGAGCTTCAGACACTGTCGAGCGCTGAATTCGAGGTTCGAGACGCACACACGACGAAACCATAGCCATCGTCGATTGCCTACGACATGAGGTATAATTACCTCTAAGTTTAATATTTAAGATTGATGATTGTTAGCACAGGATGCTAGGATTGATTAATTGATGTTGAGGTAATTAAACTCTAATTACTGATGAAGTGATAAGTGATATGATTTGATTAAGTGTCAATGTACATCTAAGTGATCTAATGAAATAGATCGAGTATGAGCATGATAAGTGGCTATGATGTAATTTAGAAAAATATAATAAAATTTTCATAAATATGAGGACTTAGAATTATTTACATTAATGATTATTAAATTGTTTGATTGACTCTGATTGTATTGTGATTATTATGACTAGTTTGATGCATCATTTAGTTATTGGGTATTAGCTCTGATGTGTAGGTACGAAGTAGGAGCTCGTCGCCTAGGCGCGAGACATGCTTGGAGCTTATACCAGGTCCGTTAGGACTTGCTTCTGTTTTACACTCTTTCTATTGTGTATTTGATTATGACATACAGGACGAGTTAAGTGGCATTTTATAGGATCCTACTTAACTCGGGTCATTTAGCCGAATTGTTTTTCGGATTAATAACCCTTGAGGATGAGATCCCCCAAGAATGATTTCGAAAACAAGATCCACCACAAGTTGCCTTCGGTTCTATTTTCTAAATCCCTTCCCAGGCCTATATATTTTTTTATCGAGTTTTCAGTGAGACGAGAGCTGGAGAATTCGACTGCACGTACCATGTAGAGGATGCCATGACAGTCAAAGCGGGCTATGGATTAGTGCGAGCGGATTGTTCTATTCCCGAGGGATCCTAACAACTCTGCATTTGAGTTCCTCACACCCGGAGAACGTGGAGGTTTACAAGTACTGTTTAGTACAGCGCATGTCATGACTTGTGGTTCAAAGGGTACTAAAGGCGACTGCCTGAGAGTACTCAGTCTTCGTGCTCAAGGCCAAGAGAAATATGGAGGTAAGGAGAGGGCTTAGGATTTGAGACCACAAAATGAAGTAAGAAAATGCCGAGAGAGGCAACAGTAGCAGCAATTTAGTCAGCTTGGGATGCTACCGGGTCTGCAGCCCAGTGGCTCCTCAGTAGATGCCCTTCAGAGAGTTCACAAGGAGTATATATGATGTTTTCTTTCATATGAGAGTTTGCTCTCATAGCCAGTTTGTTATAAGTTACTTTCTGGACCAGTAACGCCAGTTACTGACAGTTTTCGTACTATATGTAGGTGATGACTATGAGATGGAAGTGTCAGCCTGGACGGAGGAGCAATGAGGTCTTCTGCACACACACAAATGTTTGGTGAACGATTCTTTAATATTTCGTTTATGATTTTATTGTATTAGTACTAATGTGAGGAAAAGGAAAAGCATGACGATGCGATGACATGATCTAACGCTCTGGCATGACATGACGAGAAATATGAATAGATGACACAGGTGGGCTAAGACCCAAGCTTCAGGGTGAGTTATAGTAGTTCAGACTATGTGAAGGGGTTTTTTGATATATGTTTATATGCTTGTACGTATGCTATGTTGAAAGGGTAGCCACCAATTACATTTTTAGGGGAGACTCTGTCCGTTTTAATTTGGAATATTTATTTATTTCATTGAAATTATTGATTTTGTATGAAATGATTACTAAGTCATCCATGTAGTATCATGCTAGGGTTTAATACATTCATGCATGTACGACAAGTCGTATCTTCATCTTAAGACGCCGAGATTGGATCCGTACGAGTTGGGTTCGGGTTAGCCGACCTAACCGGGGGCCGTAACATGGCAGTTCGATTCACGAGCGTGAACTGGATTTGAGGTGTTACACAAAGTGCAAACCATTAGGCCTAAGTCATCTCTTCAAAAGTTGTTAATCGAAGTTGATGATCTATAGTCCATTCCTACTAATAAACAAGATCTTATCCTATTAGGTATTGAATGTGAGACGAAGTGTTTAGGCATCTTACAATCCGCCCACCTTAGGAATTTTTTAAAACCCCGAAAAAAATAATTAGGCTATTTTATTTAGGGTTTTTTAAATCTTAAGAATGAACAATAAATAATATTTAATTAAATTAATTTCTAAGAATCAATATCATAAATAATCAATTATAACTTTTAGAGTACCAGTACAATGATATTTATGGATAATTGCTTTAACTAAATAGTTAGTTTTTTAACTTTTAGTTATCACACAAATGGCTGGTATAGTTATGTGTGATTACGTTCTTTTCTATTAAATTAAATATAGTAACTTCTTGAATTTTACACTTATTCTTTTATATAAAGGAGAATTCTATTGATATTAAATGAAACATCATGTGGATATTTTGTGAACACATTTGGCTCACAAAGGGGAGGCTTTAGAGAAATTTCATTCATATTATGATCGTGTGTCGTTGGCCTCAACAAAATTCCATGTCCGTATAATTACTCAAAATGTTATATATTCCTATGTGGGAGTCCCGACATAAGGTAGCACCCATAAAAAATTACTATATGGGAGTCCTGACATGGGGCAGCACCCTTAAAATTTACAATATGGGAGTTCCAACACGGTGCAGCACCCTAAAACAATTACTATGTGGGAGTCTCGACACGGGGCAGATATGAGGGAGTCCCAACAGAGGGTAGCACCCTAAAAAATTACTATGTGGGAGTCACGACACGGGGCAGCACCCTTAAAAAATTACTATGTGGGAGTCCCAACACAAGGCAACACCCTTAAAAAATTACTATGTCCCGAAATGAGGCAGTCCCCCAAAAAAATTACTATGTGGGAGTCCTGACATGGAGCAGCACCCTAAAACAATTACCATGTAGGAGTTCTCACATGGGGCAGTACCCTTAAAAAATACTATGTGGGAGTCCCGACACGGGACAACACCCTAAAAAAATTATTATGTGGGGGGCAGCACCCTTAAAAAATTACTATGTGGGAGTGCCAATGTGGGATTCGCGACATGGGGGAGTACCCTTAAAATTACTATGTGCGAGTCCCGACACGAGGCAGCACCCTTAATTCTTACAATGTGAAATATATTAAATTATTTCTTGTAATTATATGACTTGGTGTTTTTATCACTAACACGGAATTGACTCACAGGTATGCGCATGGAAGGATGGATAGAGTCAGGATAGCTGGAGGACTCTATTATTGGACTATTCTTTGCATGGAAGTGGGATTTTGGTGCGGTTCATGGGGCTTAGGTTATTCCAAGCTAATATTTTATGTTAAAATATTGAAAATTAAAATAAAATTAATTTACAAGACATTTAGTTTCGTATAGTAACACTTGACCTGTGGCTCGGAACCGGTTGGTCGTTATAAAATTCCATCCTTCTAATCTCTACACTAGGTCTGTAGCTAACATCCTAGTACACATCCAAGCTGACCCACCATCCAATACGGAACCAAGTTCGCTCTGATACCATCTGTAACAACTCCTAAATAGTTAGTCCTACATCCAATACCTATTGGGGTAAGATTCAGTTTAGACAATAAATCTTCAACGTTGGTTAACTACTTTTGAAGATATGACTTAGGTCCATTAATTTACACTTCAGGTCAGGTTCTCATAGTTGCTATTTAGATCCATGGTTCCATATAGCTAATAATATATGAATCATACCTTGTTTAAAGCCTAAAGAGTCCACCGTCTCTAGGGTTAGATTATTGTTATCTTGTGTGTAGATTTGGTAATTGAGGTACTAACTTGGAGTTGCAGATGGTGGCTAATATGTGGTCTAAGGATAGTTAGCAAATGGAGAACCAAGGATAGGGTTCAAACCCAGTCAGGGAGTGAACCCACAACAAGAGGCCCTGAGCAAAGAGCTAACCCATGGCCAACTAATGACCAGATGTTATCCCTGATACTAGCGGTTGTCCAAGGTTAGACTCAGTCCATTGCAATATCCGAGTTTGCAATGCTAGAGGTTGTCCAATTGATACCTTTATCGGGCAATGCAGCCATGAGTTCGGCGGGTGGTTGTGGGTTTGCACCTCTTAGGGCCCGGGAAGGTTACCAAGAGGCATGTACCTCCATTAGTGGCTCAAGCTGAACAAAACATAGCTAGCCAAACACCACATGCAATTGAGGACTCAGATAAATATAACAAGGGGAACTTTATCAAGAATAGAGTCAAGAAGTTTATTGGGGGGGGTTGACCCAATTAAGGCTGAGAATTGGATTATTAATATGAAAGTACCTTATAGACATTATACTAGGCTCACAACTATTGGTTTATCCCATTTCAGTCGTAGAAGGTGTTGGTGATTTGTATATAGGCTAATGAGAAAGCCTTATTTCCTGAGTTAACTTTTGGATTAAGAGAGGCCTGTGACACCTGTTTCAAGTCCCTTTTGCTGGCCCAAATGGCTCAACAGTGGTATCAGAGGTTGGTTGGGGGCCAAAAGGGCCTAAGAAGTGGTATCAAAGCAAAGGTTTTGATCTTGGGAGATTTGGTGTTTGCCTACGCCAATTGTTGGAGTTTCCTTCATAGGTTCTATCTAATGATTTGAAGGGAGTTTGCAAGTCCTTCATGGGTTCCACCTAATGATTTGAGGGGAGTTTGTTAGGTGTGTGCCGTCTGATTGAAAGGGAGTTTGTCAGACGCTGATAGTTTCGGGGACGCCTGATGTGTGAAGGGGAGTTATTCAGTTTATCTCATATCGGTCCTAGAAGGTGTTGGTGATTTATATATAAGTTAATGGAAAAGCCTTATTCATTGAATTAACTTTTGGATTAAGAAAGGTCTGTAACACCTGTTGACTACAATGCTCCAAAAGGAGCCATATCATTGGTAACAATCTATAGAAAAGTCTACCTACAATAAGACTTTTGAGTTCAATGACCTAACTCAGGAAATTTCAGTTTGAAAATATGCTAAAAATTTCTTGCAATTGGAGAAATTTTCCCATGGATCAATGGAAAATGAGAAGGCTAGATGTAGTAAATTCTTTTGGGGCTGATGTTTACTTAGAGATGGGATTGCTAATGCCCCTAGAACTAATTTGACTGAGATCATCAATGTTGTAGCTGACCATAAGTTGATTTTGGAGCAAGAGAAAGCTACTAAGAAAAATAACACCACTCCTAAATCTAGAGTTCCCACTCCACTTGTGATGGAATCGTTTGAACATTTACGTGAGAAAATTCCAACAACTCCAACAAAAGAAGAGGCAATGGAATTGCAGAAATTGCGGAAAGGGGCATTCTAGGATGTGTTCTGAACCACCCATCTTCTTCAACTGTGAAAATATAAGGCATGTGAAGAGAGTTATACAACTCCAACTAAAAGGAAGGAAGAATATATGAGAAAGGAATACTTTCCTCATTAAAAAGCAATTAGGAATTTGGTTAATTTTATATAATTTTTTAGGAATAAAATTCTTAAAGGTGGGGAAAATGTGAGATCCAAGGTTGGTTCAAATTTTTAATGATTAGATAAATTAACTAAGTTTGGTTAGATAGGGTAACTCCGGCACATTAATTTTGGAAACGCATATCACTCATGAAATACATGACAAATTTTTTTGTAATTTTAGGATAAGAAACTAGAGATCCTAATGAATCTAACAAAACAAGAATCAGGGAAAATGAGGTTTTAGAGAGTGATTGAGATATGACTACCATAGTTGACCATATGACTAAGTTATTAGATAATGATATGAAGGGGTAATTTGATTTTTTACAAGACCATAACATAAAAGAATTTCAATATGATGAAATTATGGTGAATAATAAGGTTTGAAATTGTGATTTAGTGATTTAGAACTCTTATTTAGGTTGGCATTTGGAGTGTGATGTCCCTTTTGGATATATACAAATCATATTAAGATTTAATTACTTAATTAAGTTAGAATACCCAAACTACCCCCCTCCCTGCCAATTTAATTGTGTTAACTAATACATAAGTCTAGAGAAGGGTCAATTGCTCTCTCTCTAAAAAATGTTTTGGTGTTGAAGGGGAGAGGCGGAGGTTAGGGTTTGGCTTTGTTTGTCTTCTTTTCTCTAGTTTATTCATCACTTTATCATAATTTCATAGAATTCATGTGTAAGACATGCATGCATCATAATTAATTTTTGTGAATTTGAATAGTTTCTTGGGAAGATAAATCATGGATATTGTGTGTTTTGATGATGGATTTGTGTGGTTCCTTGCGTTCTAGGATATTTAATTCATTGGGCATGTGTTTGAATGAAAAAGAATGATTTATACATGTTGGTTCTTATTTAAAATAAATTACTCTAATGCTTCCATTTGTTTATATTTTATGATGAATTTTTGTTGATATATAGATGCGTTGAGATTTTATGAAGTTCTACATGCAATTGGAATGATCATTAACTCTATAATAATTCACGTGGAAAGATATAGAAAATACCCTCTTGAATTGTGTTTTAATGATAGAAACTATTAGAATGATTAATTCCGTGTAGACTCGTCATGGGTATTAATAAAATAATAATTTTAACTTGTTTGAATGTAGTGAACTGATCTATTATTGAGTTGCGGAAGTTTGGATGTGAAAATTATATTTGAGATGGCCCACGCATGCCAAGGAGCTAAGGGAGTTGCACCACAGTGTGAACGAAGTTGTGCCAGGGTGCAAGTGTTATGGATATGAGACAAGAGCCTTGCACCAAGGTGCAATACTTCTGGTTGGCCGAGTGTGCATTTTTGTTTCGAGTTAATTGGTGTGATTAAGCCATAATAATTACTTTTTTAAAAAAACAAATAAAGGGGTAATAATCCTAGTTGCTGATTGATACTTTGACTTGAAAATTTTTTTGAATGTTGTGCATATGTGTGGATGCATGTCAAGTCATTGCATATCATGTGGGTTGTAAATATATATTCCTTAATGTATATTTTTGGATTCTAGGAAGCGCTTGTTAGCTTTTGTGTGGAGTTATTTACTAGAGACTTCTGAGGTACGTATAACTTGTATCATAAATAGTTAATGCACTTTATGACCATTGATTAGTGGGGAGAAGCAGGTATCTAGCATTGGCGTGTTTGACATGATTGTGAAATCCTTCAACTTAGTCCCATATCAAATACCTAATGGGGTAAGATCCGGTTTATTTGTAATAATAGACTAGATCTTTAAATTTAGTCAACCACTTTTGACGAGATGACTTAGGCCCATTAGTTTACACTTTGGGCCAGGTCGCGTTATAAATGATATTAGAGCAATTTGGTTTCATATTAGATAATGGGATAGACTAGAAACGTTGGCTAAGCTGTGGGTCATAGGCCAAAGAAGGACGTGGGATGAGGCTAGTGACGAGCCAAACATAGGAATTTTGTGGACAAAATTTCCAAAGTCGGGTAGATTGTGAGATCCCTCAACTTAGTCACATATATAATACCTACTAGGGTAAGATCTAGTTTATTTGTGGGAATGAAATATAAATCATTAACTTTGATTAATTATTTTGAAGATATGACTTAGACTCATTAATTTACACGTTGGGTCGGGTTGTTATAGGGATATGGTCTAAGGTATCATGGTTTGGAAACTGATATTGTCCAGTACACACTTGGACACGAAAGTCTTGGTTGGGATTAGGTGTACTGTCATTCCTTTGGGATAAGGTAGCATTTGTGATCATAAATAAAAATTATTTCTTGTAGATCAGCCTAATCTATTGGATGAGGATTAGCCGTAAACTGTGTTGTTAATTATTGTTATGCATACTTAGTAATTCTGTCACTAATGAGGAATTGTCTCTAGATGTACAACTAGCTAAGATAGTGCCTTGATGCCTTGGTGGGAGTCCGTGGTGGCAAACGCTATCAAATAATTGTTGTGATTATTTAATTAGACTTGGTTTATTATTTTAGTAATCTATCATTAGTGGTGGAACATGGTTCATTCATTGGGAGTTAATTTGTTTCTTATTTGTTATTTGCTTAGTATATTATGACTGGTTATTAATGGACATGACTCTTATGCGGGAAAACTTTTATTAGCTAGAAATAAATGATAATCATCTAGTTGCTTAATTCTTGTTAATATGGATTAATTAATTGTAATTGTGGCATACCTTGTATTACATTCTGCTTATTCCATGTTTTGTCATGTTGAGGTTCAGGTTTGGACAAAAAGTGACCCATGCCATATTGTATAATTGGGTGGATCATCACAATAAACACCATTTAAGTTGGAGAAAGCCTTAGCCAGTTTTATAACAGCAAGTCAAAGATATTTAAGGAAGCTATGACTATGAGTTGGTAAAAACTATTACCAATTTAAGACCATTAAAATGCATGTTATGATATGTGAAGGGGTATATGTGGGAGAGAGATAACTATATACTCAATAAAAGAGTTAGATCTCCACGACACTTAAACCTTTGCTAAGCCTTGCAACTGGACAACTAAGCGAAAATGATCTAATAAGAATGAGATATAACAAAATAAGCACAAGAAACAATATAGCATGGCAATAATAAATATAAATGAACCCAAATAAAAGGTGGCATGTATGAGGCAACACAAGTTCAAATATAAAATACTACTTGCTTTGGCAAATTAGTCAAACCATGCAAGTTGCTAAATGACTTAGGCCTTGGTGAGTCACTTAGTTCTCTAAAGCGAACAAGTCAAATACAAGAGGACTAATTGAAGTGTGCAAGAATGTGAATCAAATTAAAATAATACACACAAAGAGAGAATGGAAGAAAGAAGAGACAAGAATTTTTCAAGAGGTTCCAAACTCATACTCATCTCTTCCAGCCCACCAAATCCTTTGGTGAATAAATCATCATAGCGTCCTTAGGATAACCATATTTTACAACTTACAAGCAACAATAAGACCTCCTTCAAAATCGTCAAGTGTTAGGGAACCTTCTACTTACAAACCCTCATTCTTAAGTACCCTTCAAGTTCCAAGGAAGCTTGGATTCCTAACATCATAGGGGCCTCCAACAATCCTTCCTTCTCCAAAGCCTAATGCAAGGAACTTTGTAAGCTACAAGCCTTCCTTCTCAAACACCTTCCAAGTGCCAAGGAGTTTTGCATCCAGCTCCAAACACCCTTAGAGGAACCATCAGTTGAAGTTATGCCTCCTTTCGCAAGCTCACGCCTTGAGCCAAGGGAGTCTCCTCTCTCCAAGTACCCTACTCCTCTAGGCAAGGTGCCAACACACGTTCCCCACACCTAAGTAGTTTACAAATAGTTCAACCGCCCCCGAGCAAACCTCACATACACAAGATCTCTCCTTCGTACATAATCAATCACTTAGGAAAACAAGATAACAAGTAAAGCCAATCCTAACACAAGTTTGAGCTTCCCAAATTAATCTAAGAGAGTCTAGAGGTCCATGTGTGTCAAAACACTACCCCCAAGACCTTATTTACACGTTTCCAACACCTCTGTCAAAATAATAGTTATTGGTAATTGAACTACCCTTTTTGCTTTTTCCAATAGCAAGTTTTGGAAACTTTTTCATAACGATTAGCTATAAACTTTCAAATGATCGATCAAATGCCAGCTGAATGTTCACTTAAAACTAGCCACACCACCTTCGGCTGTCAAACCTGCGATTGAAGCATGACTGAAGTTTCCTCAACTTCAAATTCCTTGTGCTCACGGGTTTCCCAAACCTTCTTCTATAATAACCGCTATTTAAGTGTCATTATTATTTTTGACAAATCAAATTTATGAGCATTAATGGATATTGGAAGCTACAAATCATGATTTCTTGAAAATTCATGAAGAGGACAGATTGGATACATCAACTTCAAAAATTCGAGTCAAAAATTATAAAATTTTATGAGAAGAAAGTAGACGTCCTAAAGAATCTAATGCAAAAAGCATCATGCTAATCTGAGTTTTACACACTGATTTATGATTTTTACAAGTTAATAGATAAACCAAAAAAATCCAATACGTAGTATGTGGACAAGATATTTCTTTTAAACAAACGGTCTTGACCAAACTTAGTGATTCATCACAAAAATAAATAATAAGGTTATAGGATATGGAATACATATTTTCTTAAAGAAAATAAGATGTTAAAGAATCTATTCAGAAAAGTTTGATCGTTCTAAATAAAGAAATAAGTTAGTAAATAAATGGACAAAGGGTAAAAGCTATGGTGAATAAATTAGACAGTGTCACATGTGAACCAAGACTATGGTGAACAAGGTATCCGTTAAGATAAAATAAAATTTAATGTGAGGCTAAACACTTAACATTGACTAGTAGGCTAATTTAAGTGGAGCCAGACATTTTCTTAGAGATCTTGTACCCAAATTGCACACACAGACCAATTTCAATCAAAGATGTGGTCTACTTCATCTTAGATGAGGTGTTCTAGATCGTGTAAGATTTATTAAGAGTTTTAGTTGCTTACACGATTAGCGGTTTAATAAACAAGTAGAAGCTCCCTAGTAGAGAAAACGTATTCTAACACTTCTTCCTTCGAGTTTTGGCAATTTTGGATTAAGTTTTTCTAGTCCTTTAAGGAGAAAGCTTTAGGACTTGATTTTTAGGAGAAATCAACAAGGTTAAAGGTTAATAATTGAAACCTAGATAGTAATTTCATGTAGATTACACATACATGTCATTAATTATAATGTTGTGTGATTTGTTTGAATGATTTATGCGTGGATCATGTAAAAGTTTGTGTTTTATGCTAGTTTTATGGTAGAATATGATGAATTAATGATAATATATAAATTATGAATTCTTTGTATAAATTAAGTTTAAAGCTACATTCTAATGATGTTAAATAAGAAGCAAGACAAAAGTTATGATTTTTCCATCTTTAATCAAAAAATTGATTGTTTCTATTCTTAGATTATTATAATTATGCTAGATTCATAACTCAAAGTTGATAAATGCATTAAGAGGGAAATACAAAGTTTATAGATGCATTAAGAAGGAAACGCATTGGAATTTAGATAAACCACGTGAGATAAAACTTATAGATCTTAAAATAAGTTCTATAATACAACAAGAATAATCTAAATCGGACATTATGGTCGAGTTATTTCATGGTTAAAACTATCCAATTTCAAACCCAAATTCTAATTAACTTAGGACTTATAATTATCCATTAAAATTCATATTAAATATGTCTAAGTGTTTCCTAAATCATAGGAAAGGTCCTAAGAGTAAGAAAAAAATATGTTTTCTTTCTATTTCTATAGGACATTTTATGATTGATCATTATTAAATTATTATTTAAACTGGATAATAATAAATGTTGTTTACTATGCATTATAATGGTAATATTGGTCTAAATAACTAATATCATTGTGTTATAATGGCCTTATGACATACATTGTACAAAATTGTGACAGGTTAATCATAATATTGTGTGACTAATATCTAAGGGGTAGTTTATGTTCCTTCTAATGATGATTTTTATATGATGCATGATACAATTCTATTGATCTTGGTGTAAGTAAGATTTAATGAATGACCTTGAAAATACGATTGAAGTATAAATTATATTTACTTATGATTATGGTGTTAAAGTTATTCTATTAATTTATATCTTGAAATTCATACACAATGTAGAATAGGATGAGTAATGATATTGGGCTTATATGATTGTTCAGTCTAGGGACAGGTTACAAACGAGTACAAGGGCTTTGCCACAATATCCAAGTCTGTTTAGTCATTATTTAGGGAGCTTTAAGATCCGTGATTTTACATAATTAGCTTTTTTAGACGTATGATTAGCCGGTCGTTATTTTCAATCGAAAACAAAATATATGATATGATTATATATGATAAGAAATAAATAAGATAAGACATATGAGTAAGGCATGTTTATATGTTTTTACGGTTTAAGTTAAGACACTAGGCCGACAACTTAGCTATTTTCAGTGGAGATAAGGGGGAACCTAGACCTCCTCGCCAATTCTCTATATGTTTATGACTTGTTTAGTAGACATGCTATTTTGGCGATTATTGCGCACACCCCTTAAGCAAGAGTCACTGTCTATGGTGGAGTTGAAAATTTTTATGTTATCCACAAGCAACTGTCTCTACAGGGTATGTAATCACTTGTGGGTTTACATTATGATGTTGGGTACGGCATAATCATGTCATTCTCAATGAGTTATGTGTAAACTCATTACATATTAGGTTCATCTAATGAGATAAGTGTGAATAGTTAATTTGTAACATCTCATTTTTTTAGGTCTAGTGGCAAAACGAAATACGATGTTAAAAATTCATAATAATTTAATTATTATCGTACAAGCTTTACGGAAGCGGATTTCAAATGCATAGGCTAGAACCATTCAACAGCCAACTAAAATCATACATATATACATAATCATATATAATGTACCAAAACACGGCATCACGTACAGCCCAGACAACTTAACAGAGAATACAGCATGTCATAAACATATACATGTACCAGAATGTAGTCGACGGTAACATGCTCATTCTAGTAGGATCATACAACAAAACACGCATACGCTACCTATAAGTGTTGGTGCATAAGCCAACATGGTAATTCATGACTAGTAAATCTAACTAGAAGTTAAGTACTACAAAGAGGCACTCATAACACATACATATAAGTGTTGGTGCATGGGCTAACATGGTAACTCATGCCACTCAATCAAACTAGAAATCTAATAACAACTTAACATAAGAAAATATACACTTTAAACTATGATTGACGCATGGGTCTATCGTCGTGCAACTAACTTCAATGTCAAATTCCTATAAACTTTGGAACCAACGACCATGCTGAAAAAACTTATCAACCAAAGTGGTTGTTTCACACAAGTCCCCCACACCTATTAAATTAAATTAATTTAATATTATGATTCATTTCGGAATAAAATAACCTACTTATTTTCGTGGTTTTACAATATCCTAACGGGGAAATTTTCATCCTTGAAAATATATTAAAGTCATAATAAGACATTTCGTTCAATCGTCGAATATATTGGATTATACCCCATACCCCAATAAGTATTGGATGTAATACTAACATAAATTTTGGCCTATGGACCAATACTTATATGTATGCACTATGTGTGTTTCTCTGTAGTATTAGATCTCTAGTTACATTTAATGGTCATGAATTATCATGTTGGCCCATGCACCAACACTTACTGATATGCTTATGTGTATTTTTTTGTATAATCCTACTAGAACGAGCACGTTACGGTCGACTAAATTTCGGTGTGTGTGTGTGTGTGTGT
>JAVDBV010002158.1:0-11907 GCA_032619315.1 Piper longum
GCAGCAGCAGCGGGGAAGGGGTGGAGGTGGGGGAGAAGGATGTCATTGTCGTAATTAAAAATTGACTTAAGTCTGACTCGAGTTAAAAATAATAATTAATTCCAAATAATTTAAAAAAATTCAAAAAAATATTAAAAAATAATATAAGCTATAATACACGCAATAATATCAAAATAACACCAATATCTATTTTTTTATATTTATATTATAAATTATCAAATTATTATATACGACCAATTAATTTTATTTAGACCTATTCAAAAAAACCGATTCTTGGTCGATTAAGACCGATTCTAATTCCGATTCCGACTCCTTGGAAAACCGATTCCTATTCCGATTCATGCAACCATGCGCAATCCCACTCGTACTAATATTCCTAGTCCAACTAGGAAACCTCGACGAAATCCCAAAACTCCAACTTCCAACTCTCAATCATTTCCCACTCCTCGTCTAGGACTTCCGGTAATGCTTAGCCACTCCTCTTCTTACTCGTGAGTACTAATTCCCACCATGCTCAATATTTAGCTCCTAATATTGTCAACAATTCCCATGTACTGCTACCGGTACATACTTTTCAGAATGATCAATCACCACTCCTAGGCATACTTGGTAACTTCAATCAGTAACACTCGATCATGATCAGTATTTGGAACCCGATATTCAACATCTTGAGGTTAATTTCAAAGCCGATGACCACACTTTGCTCAGCTATCCATAGGCAATGCTTGGTACCCATTCCTTGTGATCTGATGAGCTGCCCTAGGTCATTACACCATCACTCTCTATGTTCAATATCGGTAAACCTCGTTAATGCTCGATTCCATTCCTTTGATGTAAAGACCCAAAAAAAAAAAAAATATATATATATATATATATATATAATAATAATAATAATAATAATAATACCCTAGCCGTCATTTTATTTCATTATAAAAGGAGAAGGGGAGGGCGTGATCTTCATTTTTCCTGCTCAGACAGATGTCGGATTCCCTCCTTCGCTCGGGTAATTTTCTTTCCTTTCTTTTTTTTGTTGCATGCATATGCATGTTGCATAAATCATAAACATAATAAACATAAGAATTAGAGGAGAAATCAACAAGGAAAGAACAAAACCAGGAGGGAGCAGCAACCCTGTGTTTTCCTTCCTTGGTGTGGGTTTGACGTGCTGGAGGTGGGAATTGCTCCCAACGGTAATGCTGGCTGGATGGAATCACCTTGGATGGCCAAAACAGACCGTCGAGGAGGTACGCAGGTCTGAAATCCGAGGGTAGAACAGGTCGGTGTCGGTGTGGTGGTGCAGCGTTGCTGTTTTGGGCGTCGGTGTGGTGGTGCAGCCATACTGTTTAGGGCGCTGCCGTGGTGGCACAGCCATGTGGATGAAGTCACTGCCATGGATGGTGGTGCGGGAGGGTCGTCGTGATAGTGGTGCATGGGGAGCCGCCATGGGTCTGGTCGGGTCCTGTTTAGGTGGCCGAGTAGGGTAGTCACCATAGGTCTGGTCAGGTGCTGAATATGTGACCGACATGGAGTCACAATGGTCTGATCGGGGTTGCTGATTGGGCGGTCGGAATTGGGTCGCCAAGGACTGGTTGATGGTCACCATGTGGTGGCTAAGTTGGAGACGCCATAGCAGCGAATGGAGGCCACCATGTTGCTGGTTGGTCACCATGCATGTTGAAAATACCAACTTGCGCTGATTGGCTGCGATAAAGCTGGGAGCTTTGGGGTCGCTAAATGAATTGTTAAAATAGAATGACAACCAGGTAAATATGGGGGAACTCAATGCGGTCGAGTTAAAATAAAAGGTAAATACTAAAAATTACGTAGGGTGCATGTTAATAATTAAATTATCAACTAGTTAATGGAGATTTTTATTGGGATAATTAATAATAAATTATCATTAGATTTGCTAAAAATTTATTAAGTAATGAAGTCTAACATGAACTAATTACATCATTTAAAATTGATAGTATATTAGTTATTTAGTTGCATGTAGGTTCATGCAAATAAAATTATACTAATGTATAATTTTATGCTCTCATTCAAGTTAGGGTTAGCGGATCACAGTCGGACAAAATCACAAGTCAGGTACATATAATAGGTAGAACATTGTACTTTCTTTTTGGTAGCTAAGGTCGGCATGAGCCCAGATTTGACCACCATGCACCGAGTGCAACCGGGGATAAAGAATTGTGTAATGCATCGAATTGTTTTCGAGGAATGATAGTCACTCTATAAAAAGGCTACGGCCGGGGTGAGCGATGCATAACGATTCCTCCATCGCCTGGAGTGTAGTGATAGCTTCTTCATAAAAAGGCTATGGCCGGGGTGTGCGAGGAACTGGCACTGGACTTGGTAGTGGTCGTTTCTCACAAATTGGGCGTAGCAATCACTAGAGTGCAGTAATAGCCTCTCTATAAAAAGACTACGGCCGGGTGTGTGAGGCTCTGGCAATGGAATTGGTAGTGGTCGCTTCCCCACAAATGGGGTGTAGTAATCACCTAAGTGTAGTGATAGCCTCCCCATAAAAAGGCTACGGCCGGGGTGTGCGAGGCACTCGCACTAAAATTGGTAGTGAGAGCTTCCCTACAAATGGGGTGTAGCAATCACCTGAGTGCAATGATATCCTCCCCACAAAAAGGCTACGACCGGGGTGTGCGAGGTACTGGAACTGGAGATGGTAGTGGTAGCCTTCCCACAAAAAAAGCTATGGCCAGGGTATGCGGATCACTGCAGATACCTCCTCCGCATTGTTTTGGAGTATAGCGGTATTGCTCCACAGCATATTAAAATGAACATAGGGAACTAGTGGAATGTACTTGACTTATTTTATATATTATACTACTTAGTGTTGTAATCACTAACGCAGAATTGCCTCTGCAGGTGTGCAGATACGAAATTAGGTATGGGAAGGCCATTGACAACCAGAGCATGGACCAAGATAAATATGGGGACTCCCTTTTAATTTTTATTGAAAAATAATTGTGGCTACTGGAAAACAGTCCGATACTGTGGGAACCAACTTGTATACATCGTTGTTTAATTGTTACAATTCAGCAACTTAATAATTTGTTTAAGTAACACCTAGCCACCTAGGTTCAATTAAAAAATTGAAAAATGGCGGGTTGTTACATTGGAGCCCGATAAAACTCCTAGGTGTCTTCACAACCTCCTAGAATCAATTCCTGCATCTTTAACACACATTAGTTGGTGTAAATTGGTTCCACCACTAGGATCGCACCAACTACACCTTCATGGACTAAGTATACCTATGAACAACATACAAACCCTAGGTATTTTGGCAGCCCATGTATCAAGATCGTATCATTCTCTTTCACAAATGAGAGTCGATGACCTCATCGGCAGGAAAGTCTGCACCCCATCATATAAAGTCAAATTTGATCTTCCACCATACTATGTCCTCTACCAAGTGATACGTCCCGTATCCTACAAGAAGATTCAGCCCCTCGGCCTCCACTAGGAAACTTCAAATAGCCATGTATCAGCCCTATGTATTATCAATTTGTGGCTAGGTGCTACTAGCTTCTCGAACACACCATCCTTGATTTGGTGCATAGTAGACATTGCATGTACTCCTACACACTTTTATTGATAAGTTACTTCCGCAACCAAGTTCCATATACCCCTTATCAAACTTGGGCAAACAACTCTGTGGCCGCAAAGTGTTTGGATCAAAGCAGTCCCTCAAGACTCTGTGATGTAACTAGTAAATTCAATATTTCAACCCTTTCTTTCCACTATTGTAATGACCCACCATTTTTCACAATAGTGTGGGCCTAACTGGCCAGATGTTACTTAAAATTAAGCCAAACCAACACTTTAACAACTAGCCCTAACCGGAATGGACATTACTTCAATGTTACATGATTTCTATTAAAGCAATAAGTATAACTAATTCAAAGTAACTATGTTTTAGACAAGACATAATAATAATCATCCCACAATATTGGACTGTTTCCCATAGCCAAATTTATAACTCAAATAAAATAAAAAGGAAATCCAATGCATTATCATTTTCTCCGAACCTTGGTTTGTAAGAGATCCACCAAACCCGCTCTCAATCTATGCTCGAATCTGCACACCTACGGAGGCAATTCCACATTAGTAGTAAAACCACTAAGCCATATAATTAAAAAACAAGTCAAATATACTCCCTATTCTCATTTCAAAAGTCTTTTAGTGAAGTGAACCTAGGCCGAGCTCTAATGATGCAGGGAGGGTGGCTGCCTATCCCACTACAATCCCATCCATGTGTACACACACTACGTGACCTATGGCCTGTGTAGTTACTGATATTCGTTATTGGCTCACCCTCTCCATATCACAAATACATAATGAGCCATCTTCCTAACATCCCCTTTCTGCATGGGGGCAGGTTTTCAAGTTTTGAATTGCCGCCGCACGATAGAGACTCCCCATTTTGTGGTTATTGCCTTGTACCGTGGGTGCTACCTCGTGACAGAGACTCCTTATTTCGTGGGTACTGCCTCAAGTCTGAGACTCCATATTTATAATATAAGTAAATTTAAAACTGCGGCCCCGTGTCAAACTGAGTCAATTCCTTGACCCCGGTTGCTCAACATTTCAGTAATTATACGGATCTGAGAGCTTGTATGAAATCTAACGATTGCGATCAGTAATCCTAGTCTAAACGAGGACATAAAATTAGACATGAGTATAATTTTATTCATTTAGAAAATACATGCAACTACATAACTAATATAAATATCAATTTTTGGCAATATAAAATGTGCCACGTTGAACATCATTAATTATTTAATTTTCAACAATTCTAGTGATATAATTAATTATTCATGCGATATGATCATTGAAGTCCTTTTTTATATTTTAAATTAATTATCCAAATTATAATCCTCATTAAAATAATTATTAATTTATAAAAAAATAACTAATTACTATTATTAGTATATTCTTTAACTAATTTCTATTTCCAAATTTAAGGATATCACTGACATAATTAATTGTAATTTATTTAATTAAATACAGTTCCACCCTTCCTTATTCAATTATACTATTTTGTGATTTTACACGATTATATTTATTACCCCATTTTCTACCTTACTAATTCGTTATCAAACTAATCGTTTTATTTACCAAATATTAATTTAATATGGTAAAGGTGAAGTCTTTATTTTATTTATCTCTTATAACCCTCCGATTTAATTTAATTGCTTGTAATAAGTCGATTAATTATTTACCGTTCATCATGACTGTAGTTTTATTAATTATAGTGTAATAAAGGTGAAGTCATTATTTTATTAATTGAATGTAATAATTTATTCACTTATTATTTTAGCCACTTAACTCATATTCCATTAAATTATTATTTTTAAGCTTTCAATATGACTTGGTATTATTTTTTAAACTCAACCTGTGTCAAGTCAACTCATATTTACAAGTTTGCCACCTTTTTCTTCCCCAACGTTCTTTTCTTCTCCACACCTTCATCTTAGCACCAAACCACCACCGTCGTCTTCTTCTTCAACCAGACTACAATTTTTATTTACTCCGGCAATCCAAGAACCCTAAAGATCCAAGCTTTATCGCAGCTACTCAATGGGAATCTGGATTGTACCCGTCATGGTGACCGACCTACACCACCCAAGGTGATGACGCCGATCAACACCACCCTGGGTGTCCCCATGTCTGGCCACCCAAGGCGACCCTGACATGGCCAACAGCACCGTCCCAATCCTCCCCTCCTTTCTGCACAAGAACCCAACGCAAAAAGAAGAGGAACGCCACCCCGCTGCTGAAAAATCAGCAGGACATGTTGCTCTCCTTGGCCATGAAATTCAATGGAAACCAACTTATACAAAATTACCACCCATGCATAAGGCCAGATTAATAACAACCCTGAATTGCCGCTGTAGTTGATCACACGACCATGAATTGCTTCATGGCAGCAATTTGCATTCATGGATGAATTTCTGGTTCTATTTCTAGTTTAATTCTCTTCTTTGTTGTTGATTTCAGATTGTAGTTTCCATGATTATCAAGTTTATTATAATCTTTAATATATGTATGCATGCAAACTACGAAGAAGAGAGGAAGAAACATACCCGAGCAAGGAGGAAGCCGGTGTCTGTCCAAAGGACAAAATGTGAATGATGCGCCCGCTTCTTCTTTTATAATGAAATGATGGTTAGCGTATGTGAAAACACACTTCAACCGTATTTCCCTTAGCTGATACGGTTCACTTAACCGGGTAATTGATACGGTTCACTTAACTCGGTTAAATGATACTTAACCGGTTAAATAATACCTTACACTTGACTGGGGAATTAATAATTAACCGGATGGCAGGTAAATAATTTAAATAGAAATATTAATTTTTTAATGTTCGATCCTACCTCGTCGATTTTTTTTCCTCGGGTCTTTACACATCGCGATGTTGGCAATTGGCAACGGCCAAGGTTTGTTGTGAAACTCGAGAATCGAAGACGACACCCGATAGCGTCTGAAGTTCGATCAGTTTCAATTGAATGAATTTGGCGGAAGATCCGAAAAATTTTAGTGAATCTAAATTTTCGACGGTTCTAGTAGATTTCAGCGGTTTTTTGATGGCTGTTCAGCAACTTTCTAGCAAGGCAGTCGCCATTGGCTCTAATAGCTCGACCCAATAGTGGTGGTGGTGAGGTCGATAGCGGCAGTGATGACAGCCTGAGGGGGCATCATTTTTGCTGGGGTTGGACGTGTAGCACCCAAAATCCAGTTCACCCTCGAGAATCAAACAGGAATGCACGGATGTCTCAAGATGGAAGATGTTAGGTGCTATATATGGATCAATGCACGGACTGAGTTTTCCCTAAAAGGACAATTAAGATCTTCCTTATTAAATCAGCATGTATAATATATCACGTATTAATATTTATACGAAATCCTAATTTCTACATAACTCATTCTACATCTTAGGTCTCGACCCATTTGTGCATTCTAATTACTTTTCACATCACATGAATTCAATTGTCACACCTTACAACTCATCATGCTCAATATAATGACAATATAAACTAAACATAAACATTCTATCATCTGACATATGCATCCTAAAGAGACGTCATTGCTCTTCCGTCCAGGCTGGCTCATTCTACTCTTGATCATTACCTACATATAGTATAAAAATACGTCTGAAACAAGTGTTATTGGTCCAAAAATATAACTAATATCAAACTAGCTATGCGGGCAAATTCTCATACGAAAAAAACATTTTCGTGAAATCTCTGAAGGGCAACTACTGAACTGAAATCATCATAACTGACCAGATCTGTTGCTGTGAATTTTCTCATCTTACTTTTTGGTCCCTGGGACTACTGTCATATCCTATGCCCTTTTTCTTACTTCCAAACCCACATACGTAGCATGGTTGATGGTTCCGGCTTACGACTGGCTCAAGCTACTTGCGTAGCATGGTTGTCGGTGGCTTCGACTGGCACATATGGTTGTTGGCACCATCTGGCACATATGGTTGTTGGCACTATCTTGCACATATGGTTTTCAACACCGTCTAACACGTATCATTTTTGGCACCATCTGGTACATATGGTTGTCGGCACCAATTGCAAAACCCGTGGTTCAAGTCAGGGTTTTATAATCTAATAACCCTTGGGTGGCAATCTAGTAAATAAAAGTTGACAAAATTCCGACTCGTGTCAAAAATAATAACTAATTCATAATAAATTGTAAGAAACATCCAAAAATAGGGAAAATACCATAAATATAATACACATAATAATATGTTCAATATCTAATAACCTTTACAAACTTCTCTATAACATGTCCTAATATGTTTTTAGCCCTAAAAAAATAATTTTACGATCAAATATATTAAAAAATAATTGCATACTGTCATATACTTTGATAAGGCATTTCTTATCATCTTTCCAACATTATCATTATATATTCAAGTGCACTTGGCTTTCATTGCTTGTAACGCATATTTGGCCTCGACTCAAGAAGCAGTTATAACATTGACATGACTCGAACTGATGGTTTAACCAATTGGTTCTCTAATATAAAATTCTCACTCGAGTCATAGATTTTACAAGGTCAACTGGAGGACTCTGTCATTAGATTTTTCTTATTTATTATTTTACTTTTAGTTTGTTTATGAGATTTTGGTTCGTTTCATGAGGTCTTACTTAATTCTGAGCATTGGTAATCTTATATTTTATTTAATGACATGACTTAGAATTTGAATTTTAACTAATTCTTTACGCTATAGACTTATTGATGACATTGATAAATAAATAGTAAATTAATTTACGCGACACTTAATTTATATTGTAACACTTGGCTTATTGTTCAGAAAGGGTGGGTCATTATAGTTCAAGTATTCTTTGATGTTCCTACGACCCATGGTCAAACTCCTACACTCAGTAACTCACGCCTATGTCAAAGAACACAAAACCCTAGTACCCATCTCTTTTATGGTAAGGATCCGGCCTCAGCTCTACCAAGACCCAACTCTCGGCTCCAACTCCTAGTTAACATAGATGTCCAAGTTCCTCATGTTGCTCAAGACCCCTCCGTTAATGTCTTGACCATGTCCAAATCCACTAAGAAGTCTCACGGTCACCAACTAGCACACACGGATAACCACTATCAACAATCACACTCGTAGTAGGATTTCTAGTCCAACAAGGAAACCTCGTCCAAATCATAGAATTTATATTTCCAGCTCTCAGTCACTTAGTACTTGCCTAAAACTTGTATTAATATTTAGTCACTCCTCTTAGTACTATCGAGTAATGATTTTTGGACATGCTTCATAATCAGCTCCAAAAACTGCCAACAATTTAATGTGCTACAACCAATACATATTTCTCAGCATGATCGATCACCAATCCTAGCCATGCTCAGTAACGCCAACATGTTATAATCGATCATGATTTATACTTCGGACCACTACTCAACATCTAGAGGTTAATGAGCTGGCCTAGGTTACCGAACACGATCACTCGTTGTGCTCGATATAGTTAAACCTCTTTAATGCTCGAATCCACTCCTTGGAGCCCGATGGCACTACTAGGTGTCCTGACAACTTAGGATCAATACTTGATTATCCCTGCATCTATAATACACGTCAATAGGTGTAAGTTGTTTCCACCATAATGATACTATCGACTACCTCTTCCTGAACTTCGTATACCTAGGAACAACATACAAACCCTAGGTATCAAAGCAACCCATAAATCAAGGCCATAACAACACTCTGTATAGTTGGATCTGACCGTCTGTATTACCACACACCATTTAAAACTACAATTATACACAAGCTGTACTTATTTATTTGAAATCAAGTCTAACTTCGACATAAACTGTACTTAGTTTGTTTGAAATCAAGTTTAACTTGTGTGAAACATCCAACCAAATGAAGCTCAATCAAGATAGAACAATTGCATGCTTGGTTATAAACCCTTCTACAATGGCCATGCTATGCACCTCCTCCTTCCTCTCCCAAAGCTCCACAAGTTCATCACTTTGTCTATCATCACGTGCACTCCTCTGTAAATGATCCTTTCCAATGATTTGATCATTTCCTTTACCAACACTGCAGCAAATTAGTTTGCACAATATACTACTTGTTCTTTCTACCATTCAAAATAAAAGCATGGGGCGAGCTCACATGTTTTTATTCTTCACCTTCTTCTTCCTTACCTCTGTGGACTTCATTGTGTTCCCCCTCCGAATGCCCATGGCGGCAAGGTTGTACCCTGCAAAGGATCACTTCCGGAAAGTATCTCAAGAGGTCAATGGTGAGGCGATGGAGCTGCCCATGTCTCTTCCTTCTAGTTCTAAGTAGATCAGAGAGTTCAATGATGAGAAATGGCGAGTGCCTAGCTGCCCAGATGCTCTGCACAACTGTTAGTTTCATGCTTGCATCACCCTTGATCACACCATCAACCAGTAGTTTCTTGCTCGCATCACTCTTGATCACACCATCCCAAGAAAAACCAAGATTGTTTTCCTTTGATATGTTCTTGCATGCTATCATATTGCTGGTAATGGAGGCAATTTTTTTGTGAGGCTCAATTGCTAGACTCTCTGTTCCATTGGGCTCTGTTTGCTTTGTGCTGTACTTGTTAGGAAATGGGCACTCCATCGGAAATAACCAAGAAAATATTTCCCCTCAAGATGAAATGAAAACAATTATAAGATGAATAGGATACAACAAGATAAAAAAATGGAAGGAAAATTTCCTCCAATTTAGAGAAAAGAAAACCAACTTACTCGATCAACTTTAATTAACAAAATCTCTTCCAATCAAATATCGAATAAATTTGAAAAAACTCTCCTAAACTAAATCAGATTAATAACCAGATCTAAAAGATACAACTCTTGAGAAATTGAAAAAATAACATACACCTCAAGAGAAAAATGAATCAACCTCATACTAAGGATTACGACCATACTTCAACTTGAGATGATAAAAAACTTATCTAAACTCTCCCTAAATACATGTATAAAACTCTACCCAAAACGTTAAAATTTTACCCAACTGTGAATAATTTCACCCCAAGAAAAAATAGAAACTCTATCCAAATGTGGAAAACAGCACTAGAAAGAGTAACACTACTCCCAATTATGAACTATAAACAAAGGTAAAGAAAGAAAACAAATAAACCACTATTGATCTTGCCGAAGAACCCGAAGTCATATCTTTACCTCATAACGAACAATTTCTCTTTCTTCTCTCACATGCACTACCACCTTGTTTAGATCTGTAACCACTCACATCTTCCCTAAAGGAGAATACTTGATGGAACTTCCCCAAAGGGAAAAGCTCCCCCAATACATATGTCCAATTACATATTTACAAACTAGAGATATGGAAAACTACTTAGAAATGAAGAGAAAACTCCAAACACTACTTCCTGAGCATTGGACTCCTCACTAATGAGTCTATTCTCATATTCTACAAATTTTCAACAAATTCCTCGTACCTCTTGGTTTATCATGTGATTGAGCGCTTTCTCATGGGATGGAATATCTTCAACAATTCTCCCCTTTCTGACTATGACAAACACCTGGAAAAACTTCCACTTAGCAACATTGTCGAACACCCATCAAACTAGATGCACAATAGTACACCACCTGTTGACCACTGTCACATGAAGAGGGAAATGTCTCAACACATCTCCCCTCCCGACTCATGTGCAATGTGATACACAGCCGTGTTGTATCTCACTCACCGGCATGTTCTCAACATGAAAACAGTGACATCTCGATTTCAAACGACTTTGCCTCCTTTAGTCATAACACAACCAAATGGTAACCAAGGTGCATACAAGCATTACACATTATCTCAGAATAGCTTCGTGCCATAAAAAACAACGTTGTGTATAGTGGTCCCTAACAACTTCGAGATTCTGACATTAGTCACACTTGCAAACAACAATAGCATACTCAATTTGTAACACCCCAATTTCGGTTCACTTAAGAACCGGATTAGAAATGTTACGATTGAGTCGAGACATGTTTAATATTATTAGTCAGTGAGACTCGATCCATAAAATAGATAGAAGTAACCCTCTTGGTGTCATGAGAATGGAAGACATTGTCAATTATTTATAAAAACACAACAAATATAAATAAATGTACGAAAGTAATTACTGCGTTGAGCTCAAGTGTGTGTAGCGTTTATTTGTCCTTCCACCAGAGTTGACTCAAGATTTGCAGACCTACATATATTATATGAAAAATGTCAGTAACGAATGTTACTGGTCCGAAATATAACTAATACAATCTGGCAAATGGGTATTCCATTACCCACGAAAACATATGAAACTTCAAGAATGCCTCACACAGGGCAGTAAGCAAACATACTTAAACAAATGCCGGCTCGCATGCACGGCTCATAAA
>JAVDBV010002159.1:0-22877 GCA_032619315.1 Piper longum
AGAGGCAACGACGACGATGAAGAGGACCTCAAGTGGGCAGCTGTGGAGAAGCTGCCCACATATGACAGGCTCACTCTTTCCCTACTCACGCTGGAGCAGACCAAGAGCGGGCACATCTTTCATGATCATGTGAACGTGAGAAACATAAGCCTCCAAGCTCGGCAACAACTTCTTGATAGGCTCATCCTGATACCTGATCAAGACTGAGCTCCTCATGCTTAAGCTCCGAGAAAGGACAGACGGGTATAGAGAGATGTTGAATTTATTTTTTGTGTGTTATGGAAATCTTGATTTCTTCAGTTGAGTAAAGTCTGAATGTTTCAAAAACAGAGTTGGGATCACATTCCCGGAAGTTGTGATAAGGTTTGAGAACTTCTCGGTTGATGCCGAGGTGTATTCTATAGGAAGAGACATGCCCACATTCACCAACTCTGTCATGAATGCGATTGAGGTAAGCTTCCAAATCAACTTTCTTTTTCCCATTTTTACCACTGGGATGAAAAGAAAGAATGATTATATCTCATTGCAGGGTGTGCTAAGTCGATTTATGCTATATAAAAGCAAGAAGCGTACCTTGAACCTCCTCAAGAACGTGAATGGTATCATCAAGCCAGGAAGGTGATAAGAAAACCATTTGATCCTCTCTTCTATTCAAATTGTGTTTCATCAGATTTAAGAAAAATGATTCTGAGACGCTTCTTCCGTTCCAGGCTGACTCTTCTCCTCGGCCCTCCAAGCTCAGGAAAGTCCACCTTATTGAAGGCATTGGCTGGAAAACTTGACAAAGAACTCAAGGTTGTGAAATATGTGCATGATTGCTCACTCAAAATAATGGAGAAACCAATAAGAACATTTGTTTCCATGCAGGTTGCAGGGGAGGTAACATACAATGGGCACACCATGAAAGAGTTTGTCCCTGACACGATCTGCATAATGGTGACATGACTGTAAGAGAAATGCTCGATTTTTCTGATCGTTGCCGGGGAGTTGGCCATAGCTTTGGTAAAATAAAACAAGAATCTCAGTAGCATTTCCATCTAAGCATCCTATATCATCTCTGAGTCGATACAATACATTTTAATGAACATGATGGCAGATGTCCTCACCGAGCTTTCAAGAAGAGAGAAGGAACGAAAGATAAAACCAGATCCGGATCTTGATTTCTTTATGAAGGTAGTAACGACCCCTTTCAAACAGAATTACCCATTTCGCCTGGCTCACAAAGAATGCATTCAACAGATGAAAATGAAAAGTCACATGTGGTATGATTAATCAAGTGCTATAGAACATAATCCTTGGTATATGTTCATTAATCTCCAGGCAGTGGCCGTCAAGGGACAAAAATCAAGTCTGGTCGCAGATTATGTCTTGAAGGTTAGAAAAATGAAAATGAAGTATGACTTCATTTTTCATTCTTATCATCCTTTTAGATCAATTCTTCGGGTGTTATTGACATACTCGGCTGATTTCCAGCTGCTTGGTTTGGATATATGCGCTGATACCATGGTGAGAAATCAGATGAGAAGAGGCATCTCTGGAGGACAAAAGAAGCGAGTGGCAACAGGGGAAATGATAGTAGGACCTTCGGCAGCATTCTTCATGGATGAAATCTCAACTGGGCGGGATAGCTCTACTACATTTCACATTGTCAAGACATTCAAGCATTTTGTTCATGTGTTTCCGACCACCATGTTCATCTCTCTTCTCCAGCCAGCACCAGAAACATTTGATTTATTTCACGATGTCACCCTCATTAGCAAAGGCCAAGTTGTGTATCATGGAGCCAGAGAATCAATATTGGAGTTCTTCGAGTTGATTGGGTCCAGAGAGGAAAGGAGTCACAGATTTCCTTCAGGAGGTTGTTGTCTCTTAATTTGCATCACCATGTCACCTTGTTCACAGTGTCATAGGAAGATTTAAGCAGACTAAACAAGTTCTGATTTTCTTATTGAATCTAGGAGACTTCAAGGAAAGATCAGGAGCAATACTGGTTTAACAAGAGAAAGCAATACAAGTACATCAAAGCTGAGGGTTTGAAAAGTCACAGGTCTTTCCATGCGGGGAGGGACATGTACTCGGAACTTGCTGTTCCTTATGACGGAGATAGAGCGCACCCTGTTGCATTGGTTAGAAAAAAGTATGGGCTGTCTAAAAAAGAGCTCTTCAAGGCCTGCCTTGATAGAGAAGCCTTCCTTGTTCATGAAAAGAAGTGCATTTATCTACATCTGCAAATCCATACAAGTGAGTTCCATCAATCTTAAGCTCTTCATTCCCCTTCGAATACTCTCCACAGCCGTCGTTGTTTGATCCCGTTGTTCTTCAACTAACTTCTTGGTGCTCGTCATGCAGATATCAATGGTTGCAACTTTGACACTGACAGTATTTCTACCCACAGAAATGAAACACACAGATGCTCAAGATGGTTCCAAGTACATGAGTGTCCTCTTCTTTGTCCTGGTGAATTCATGGCTTGTCTGAGATGCAGATGACAATCGCAAGATTACCTGTATTCTATTAACAGAGAGATGCAATGTTCTTTCCAGCCTGGGCTTCCTCACTTGCCACAGTTATCATGAGAATTCCCATCTCTTTAGTGGAGTCCTTTGTTTGGGTGCTGCTCGCATATTACACAGTGGGTCTTGCCCCAAACTTTGATAGGTAGGTTCACCACTCCAAATGCTTAATTTAGATTGAAGATGTTGTACTGACACAGGATCGATTGGTCTGCAGGTTTCTTCTTCAGTTGGTGCTCATGTTCAATCTGCATCAAATGTCACTCTCCTTGTTTCGTTTCGTTGTTTCAATAGGAAGGACTCTGACAGTTGCAAGCACAGTTGAGGCGTTTACACTTCTTGTCATCTTTGTGCTGGGTGGATTCATTGTCTCGAGAGGTAAAGATCAAATCATCCTCTTTAAAATGGTTCTGCAAAAAATTATACTTGACTATAAACCTCTAAAGTGCTTAATGCCTTTATCATCTTTACCTTCTATTTGCACACAACAGAAAACATCTACATCTGGTGGACATAGGGATATTGGGCATCTCCTCTCATGTATGCCCAGAATGCAATTGCAGTATTAGAATTTTTGGCAACAAGATGGCACGAGGTATATGTGTTCGCTTGTTCCCTTGCCATACACCAAGATAAGAAAGAAACAGTCGACCACCGGGAAGAAATCTGTAACATTTCATCGTACTGCTTGTTTGCAGAGTGGGAAGCGACTTCTGAATCTGAGGGGACTCTTTCCTGAAGTAAAATGGTACTGGATAGGAATTGGAGCACTAGTGGATACAACATTCTCTTTAACATCCTCTACACTCGAGCATTTCCTACCTAAACCGTCAGTATTGAGATCTTCCATTCAACATGTTCGGATTTTTTAAAGTTCTCATTCACCGAAATAACAACAGAACCGGTGGTGCTGTGTTCTTCAGCTCTTGATAAACCTCAAGCTACAATTGTAAACGTCAAGAGGACACTGAAGAAGTGCAAGATCAAGGTATCCACTCAACCCCAACTAACTGGGCTGCTGCACCAAGTAGTAAGAAATATGACTTCAACATTTACCTGATAAAAGTATGAAAACATCAATTTTCTAAACACAAAACTTTCAGGGCGAGTTGTTGAGATTCAAAAGGAAGGAATGTTACTATCATTTGAACCTCTGGCCATGGCTTTTGAAGATATCAAGTACTTTGTGGATATGCCAGCGGTGTGTTTATTGCTTCAACTACTTCACCTACAATTGACTCCTATGATATCTATTGATTCAAAATATTCAAAAAGTGAGCTCTAAATTTGAACTAGTCTACAATGGTCAGGAAATAAAGCAACTAGGTGAAAAACAAGATCGACTCCAGCTCCTTCAAGGAATCAGCGGTTCCTTTCGGCCAGGCGTTTTGATTTGCTTGATGGGTGTTGGTGGAGCCAGAAAAACTACTCTCATGGACGTTCTCGCCGGACGGAAAACTGGCGGATACAGTGAAGGGTTCATCACAATCTCTGGCCATCCAAAGAGACAAGTCATTTGCTAGAATCAGTGGGAATTGTGAGCAAAACGATATTCACTCCCCAAATCTCACTGTTCATGAGTCCCTTCTGTTTTCATCTTGCCTTCACCCCTCAGCTGATGTTGATGATAAAACAAGAAAGGTAAAGGAGCATCTCACAACCAAATTTTCCCATGGTATAAATAAATTGTCTGTCAGTTATTATAAATGGGAACATATATTGTGCAGATGTTTGTTAATGAGGTTATGAACCTAGAAGAGCTAAACACTCTGTGTGACACTCTGGTTGGAGTCCCTGGAGTCACAGGGCTTTCAACAGAGCAAAGGAAGCGTCCCACCATTGCCGTGGAGCTTGTTGCTAATCCTTCAATCATCTTCATGGATGAACCAACTGCGGTCCTTGATGCAAGGGCAGCAGCCATTGTGATGAGAACAGTGCGTAATACCATTGACACTGGTCGAACTGTAGTCTGCACAATTCACCAGCCTAGCATAGATATATTTGAGTCCTTTGATGAGGTCTGTAGTTATTTAATACTTTCAAAGTTCTCCACTGATCTCATGATTTCTCCTGCTTTCTTGTTCCCTTCAATTTGCATTCAAACACGCATGGAGCAACTGTTGCTTTTGAAGAGAAGTGGTCAAAGTGATATACGTCGGGCCACTGGGGAAAAACTCTCAGCACCTCATAGATTACTTGAAGCAGTGGAGGGGGTTCCTGAAATAACACCAGAATACAACCCGGCTACATGGATGCTAGAAGCTACCTCCATTGCATCAGAGAATCACCTAGGAGTAGATTTTGCAAAAATATATCTCAATTCTTCTCTCAATGAGAGGAACATGGCACTAGTTGACGATCTATCCACACCGGCACCTGGTTGCGAAGATATCCACTTTGAGACCAAGTTCTCTCAAAGCTTCTGGGAGTAGACAAAAGCATGCCTCTGGAAACAGCATTGGTCGTACCGGAGGAATCCACACTACAATGCCATTCGAATCTTCTTCACATTCATCTGTGCTCTGATCTTTGGGACTATATTCTGGAACATGGGTAACAAGATGTAAGCACAGATGAGAAGATACGGCACATTTGTTGATCAAGTCATCTATCTATCTAGGTGACCTGGTTGTATGTGAAACACGGATAAGCAACAACACTTTCTGAATGCCATGGGATCCATGTTTTCGGCAGTTCTCTTGGGTATAAACTAGGCAGCCTCAGTACAGCCAGAGGTGGACATAGAGAGAACTGTTTTTTACAGGGAACGAGCAGCTGGCATGTTCTCAGCAATTCCGTATGCCTTGTCCCAGGTAATATAGCAGATAATATCTGAACACAGCAGTCAGCAGTGATAACTCTTAAATGTTCAACATAGAAGCCTACTGGTTCAGGTGCTGGTGGAGCTACACTATGCCTTTGGCTAAAGTCCATTCAAAGCCAACACAAGTGTAGACAATCACCACATAGAGATCTATGCAATACATTCAACATTTTTTCTATACGAAAATTACACCGTTTAATAGTATGATAGTTTTGAGAAAACAGAAGGAAAAATATCCATTACATTTATTAGGGTATTTATAGTTTAATTTAATTTGTAAGCATATAAATATAAAGTCATCTCTTTATAAAAAAAAGTTTCTCATAAATTGAGAACGGCCAAGTGTCTTTTTATCTTTTATCTTTTATTATATAGTAATTGTTAATTTAGTAATTATCATGGCAAGTTGCATCAGTAATTGAAACCAAGTATACAGAGACTATAATTTAGTATATGTGAGTCAATTGTTACAAATTAGAATAATTATTTCAGTTGTCAACAAAAATGGTATTAATACCAGAGGCTTTTCTTATGATACTTGCACAAAGTTCAAGCTAGCACTATATCAATCTCATTATCAGTTCATTCAAGGTATTTTGCATATCTCCTTTAAAAAACTACATCCTCAACAAGAGCACTATTCACATAAAATCAATCTCCTAAATGGTAACACCCGTTAACCTCAGGATCTTGTGGCCTTTAAGAGAGCAGGAAGGCCAACAAAGGTTCTAATTAAACCTCAATAGTAATATTCAAGATTAGTAGTGCCAAGCAGAAATTATAGGTTGTAACTAGTCTATGTATTACCGGTGAATTACCGATAAAAGTACTAGAATCAATAAACTAAATCAAAGTGGTAAGCGAGAAACTATTAAAGATGCTACACAAATAGTAATGGCATACATAATTTAAAAGAGCAATCAAGTAGAATATTTTAGAGAGGTGAATCAACCATGTGTGCTCACAAAGTTTCAAGACATGGAAGTCAAAGATCAAACAACCCACAGCATAACAGCTGCAAAAACAATAATTCAAACTGAATATGAAGGATCTATTAACATGAATATGAAATAACCAATGAAAAAGGAGCAGGAATGATCATTCTTAAAAGTTGGAAGGAAATCCCAATATCGAACCAGATCCAAAATCCACATGGTGAATTCCAGAGGAATGAAAAAAATAAACAAAACTTCTAAGTTACAATTTTCAGTATAAAATCCATCTCTTCACAGCATATTTAAAAGCTGCATCTTGAAATGGAATCCCGGCAAGTACATCTCCTTTACCCTCCAAAACTAAGTCCCACTGATACCAACTCAAGAATGAAATCTATGACTGTAACTAACAAATCCAGGACACTCATTAATCTGTAACAGGAATCCTGCAACCTACTATCTTATATGAATACCTCCTACTAGACAGACATCTAGTAGCCACTGTTAGTTCGAAGTTAATAAAGGGGATTGGGAAACTTGCTTCAGTATATACATTTTAAAAGGAGAAGTTCCAGGCAATAAGACTGGTCATTTAAGAGACCTGTTCTCCTTTAAGGCCAAAATATTATCCCCACTCTTCCCCTCTTCCAAACCATGACATCATAATATTTTCCAGCACAAAGATATATTTGAATATTTTGGATAGACAATCTCCATATACACATCACTCCCTTCAAATACACACCCAGTTCACGTAGGAAGCTAGTAGTGTGCTACAATTATCTTCAGTAAGTTTAAAGATGATCAAACAAACAGCAATATCTGTAGACAATCTACTCAACTACTAACAGATTGTGTAAGTTTAAAGATGATCAAACAAACAGCAATATCTGTAGACAATCTACTCAACTACTAACAGATTGTTCTCCATCATCCCCTCCCCAGTGACAGGGAGATCCGGGGACAGCTGCCATTGCCCATCAACCATGAACTTTATTTCGTATTTTCCAGGTCTCAGCTCAAGGGTTGCCGAGAATTTAGTGAAGCCACCTGTGTATTCAGGTGACATATGTTCACCATGACTCCATCCATCAAAAGAACCCATAACTTGGACCATCTGGTGTCAAAAAAATCTTCCATACATTAGTTTTAAAAATAACTTGGGCCATTAGTTGATGGATGACTCCTAAAGCCTTCTCAGAATTTTAGGTACTAATTACTGATAATACTGCTGTCAATACTATCCAGCTAGAAACACAAGTCATTTATACCAAAATTTAATTAAAATAAATCTTTCTGTTTAAAACTTTCTAAAGAAAATGATCTCGGAGCATATCCAATGTGTAATTTGCCCAATCATGTTGGAATTAATGACTAAGTCAGAATTATGTCTTCTTACCTCGGCCATGCCAATCCATAACAACTCCACATCCTTGTACTTTGCAGCATCAACTCCCTTAGTCTGTTCCTTCAATTTGGCTTGGAATGCTGCATAAAATTTGAATGAACGACAAGACAAAAAGATTTACAAGAGAAAATGTAATTAAATAAATGTGAACATACCTTCAAATCTAGAAAGGAGGTAAGAAGGAAGACTTTTCCCGTTGATTTTTCTGAAATGTTGCTCAATGCTAGAATTAGCCACTTCGTCTACCAAGACAAGAAGTTTCTGTTTATGACATTGTTGAACAGGCATCAATGGCGATGGATATTAGGTAACTCATGTACCATCTAATATTGAAGCAAAACAGCTGACAAAGACCTGTCAACACTCAGCAGTCCCACCTCATTTGACAGTGAACTAGCTAAAGCATAACTGAAAATTGCTTTTCTTTTTGTTTTTAACACCAATAAAAAAAAATAAGGATCTAAGATTCAAATTTATAGAAGATTATGCCTGAAGTTCAAGCTCGAGGGCAGCAAGTTCACTTCTGCAATCAACCAATGCATCCTCCTTTACTTGTAACTGAAGACAGGAACTAATAATATATAAAACATGCGGCCACAAAAGCTCTTCAAAATGGACCAAAGGTCAAGAAACTAAGCATATGTACGAGAAAGTTAATAATTCTAATTAAATTACAAAAAAAAATACAGATTTACGACCAACAAGATTTTGTGGACCATGAGGCATAAAAAAAAGTCAAATCAGCACTACAAGGAGAGAGTTAGAAAGTGTATTTCCCACAAACAAATAAAAGAAAATTACTACTACTATAATAGAAGTTAATTAGTGTTCTTTTTTTCTTTAATTTTAAGAAATAGACATTATAAAAATCTCATCTCCAATAAAAAACAAATTAGTTTTCCTAATGCTTTACATTCAACTGTTTTATTATACAAAACCTCGCCGGAATGTTCCATAATTCCATTGATAATTAATTAGTGAAAAAGGTTTTTTTTTTAACATAATGCACGTACCATGAAAAATAAGTCTTCATAATTTTAGGATTTGGAAATAACATGATCATCTTACATACATTTCATTAACTTAGTACGTATGACATACGCCATAGGAACTCATAGTTGATTGAGTTCAATTCAGCTATAATTCAAAAAATCTCCACATTGTTTTCCATAGTCATCTTTTCTTCTTCCTCCAAGTGTCACTAGTATTTATGGAGTTAAGTTTAGGATTACATCTATGATTTTTCTCTGCTTCTAATATCTTTGAATTTCTTTCCCAGCTTGTTCCTTACTAGCTCCACAATATGCTTTTGGAAAAAGTTATGTTATTCATAATTCATACTGCCACATGATCAAACAAAATAAATAATGGTGCATGATATAAGTGTCCCATGCTTTTACAAACCTGCCGCTTAAGAAACCGGTTGAATTGATTAGCTTCACCAAGCTTCTTCATTAATTTAGTTCTTTCTGAATCCATAAGCAGTGATTTCAGCTGCAAAAAATGTTTAAAAAAATATTGTGCTAGGCAAGAGACATTGAATAATGAAGATGTGTAAAGAATGACAAGTAACACACCAAGGTAACAATAATTTTTATCAAGAAAATTAAAGAGAGGGAATGTTTGCACCTTCTAAGGTCTAAACTACAAAAAATGCTCAATTGAAGAAATTTTACTCTTTATCACGATGAGGCAACATTTAAAAGCAGATGATCTTAATTAACTCCAAGTAGAATTGAGCAACTTTGACTTCTACAAACCAAAACTTCGCCTCACCTTTCACATTTTTAATAGAAGTAAGATTTTGAAAGTTTGTGCCTCCTGCACCTCCCTCCCTCCCTGGATAGTGAAGTTACAGTTAGTAATTAGAGGTTAGTGAGTTAGACAGGGATTAAAACCTGATTGCTTAAAGGCAGGCCATGCCCCTAGCCAACATGCCTCTCATCAGCATCAAGAAAAAAACATTTTATACTTCTTTTTCTATCAGTACAATAATTTCTCCAAGGCTATCATCAATGTTCTGTTAATGATCAATTCAATGTAAATCTTATTCCTTCAAATAAACCCTATTTATTTTTGCATCATCCACATGTTCATCATAATCTACTAAAGGAAAACAAAGCATAGCATAAAAATTTATAAGCTATAAAAAAGTACCATACCAAGATGATCCATTATTCGTGCCAAGCAAAACTATTGCGACAATAAAAGGACGCTAGTTATGAAGTTATGAAGCAAATGCATGGACAATCATTTCATCAATGGGCTCGCAGAGTTAAATTTTGTACAAAGGACTGGACATAAGGAGACAATTTCGGTTTAGAAATTTCAAGCTCAAAACTTATTGTGATTAAACTACATACAGCTTCTTTTTCTTCGTCCACCCTATCCTGAAGACACGGATTCAAATCTACAATCCAAGCGATTATAAATGGCAAAATTTTGGTGGCCCGAAACTCTTATTGACATATACCCTCCTTAATGCCCTTCTTGACACCTCCTCAATACCGTACCTAACAGGCTGACACTAAGCCTACTCCTTTTATTGGGGATCGAAATGAAAGCGCATTTGCAGATATTAAACAGCAAACAACCATTATACAAAAGCTGTAGCCACTATATAAAATAAATATGGCAGACAAAAAATCATGCAGACACATATATATGATACATAATATTTCAGAAAGCTTCACTCACCTGATCAGGGTTCAATTTTTTTGGGATTCCTTCTTGGGAAGAATTTTCACCATGAACGTCCCCACTGTGATCATCCTCCAATAGTGAGCGCGGCTCCTTTCCCAAATCAATGTCTGTGGCATGAGCTCTCCAACATGGACGGCCAATCTCCAACACATGCTCTCCACGCTTGAAAAGTTGTTGCCTTCTTCGTCCGGCCGCGGTTGGGAGGTGCAGAATCCGAGTCCCATTCAATCCTACATCCGGTATATTACAGGTTTTCGCACATTGGTCGTTCCACAACAGACAAGAAGGCCATGACCTACAATTATCCAAAACAACAACTCAGAGATCACGACATGCATCCAAACTTCACATTCTGAACAAAATCGTGAACAGGAAACAAAAATGTTTTCTTTCTTTTTTCTTCTTTTTTTTTTTGATTGAAACCTGGTAATGCACAACATCCTGCGAATTCCGGCAATGGTACGCCAACCTGTGCCAAAAGCAAAAACAGCAAAATCAAGAAAGATAGCAACTTTATGCATCAAAAGAGTTGGAGGAGATGCAGGTGCGGTGGTTGCTTACTCTACCGTCTCGACAGAGGAGGGGAGGAGAGGAGAGCCCAGACTTTTGTCGGTGAAGCGATGGGACTTTGCTGGGAATTGGGGTGGAGAGGTTCCACTCACACCAGTAAAAGTGCAGCCAAAAGACGGTGAGGAATTTTTCTTTTTTGTTTTGTTTTCTTCTTTCTTTTTTTTTTTAAAGACGGATTGCAATTTTTTTATGAGCCTGTTATTTAAAAATTGATTACAATCATATGATTCAATATACATTTTTCATCTCATGATAATTTATTTTGTCGCTGTCGGATACGGTTAAAATTTTTTTCATCTGGTATTAAATCATTTTCTGTCATTATGAATATTAATTTTTTTTACAATCATTTTCTGTCATTTATATAATCGTTATTTTTTATATTTTTCTTATATCAGCTAGCAAAAAAATTAAAATTACTTTTTTTAAAATATTTGAATGAAGAAATATTATATTATAATTGGAAGATTAAAAAATTAAGATTCATGTTCTTTAAATTTAATGATTATCAATAATAATTTGATAATAAAATTTAAAATATCATTTTTATCATTATTTTATAATTTTTATCGGTTTCTCGGTTAATGATTCTACCAGACAGAATAATGTTCATATTTAATTTATTTTTATTCGATAATAATCGGTCAATTAAATCCGGTCGACACACTTTTAATGTGGTCGGATATGATCATTCGGGCATGGTGCCCACCCCTACATATAGCTTTTAAAATAGATCTATATAATTATAAATAATAAAATTTTAAATGATTGAGAATTGAGATATCCTTTTTAAAACATTAACATTTTTTTTATTTAGGATCGATAATACTCGTACATTGATGGATCTTTTTTTAACGTTAACACGTTTTTCTTTATTTAGGATCGATAATACTCCGACATTGATGGCGTTATGTATATATTTGAATCCAGGTTTTTAATTTGTATGTTTTCCAAATTTTGCAAGTCTCTGTTATAAAATAAAAAATAAAAAAACTTGCAAGTCTTTGCAAAAAAACAAATTGCCTCGAGTCTATGACAAGCATATTTTTTCCCAGGAAGGGTCTGAAATTTGTTTTCCCAAGAAGATAATGACATTTGAGTCATAACGCAAGGAGATAACGGAGTCTCGGGCAAACGGTTAGATGAGTTGGCAATACATAGTTGCAATTGAGTGCGCTAAATGCTGTGAAGTTTCGCTAGTGAAAAACAAATTTGCTTGAACACTTCTAAATCCTACGCTGGTTTGGCTTCGCTACACATCACATTTGCAAAGGATGCTAATAACTTAGCCAGAGAAAGATGGTTCTGTATCAAGTTTTTTTACCACCATTTTGAGTTTCAAGCGGACTGAAAAATACAGACTCTTCCTAAAGCTTCAAACTAGAGATTAAATAACAAGTGAAATTCGTCGTGTAAAGTGTAAACTGTGTTAATGAGTTCCAATATTATCGTAGCAATAATACACTATTTCACAATTCCCTCCGAGTTACAAGATACGTACACTTCTCTTCTTGGACAGCTAACAAGAATATTTAGGATGTACAGAAATAATATGCAGTGGAGAGAGCACAGCTGAGTCTCACTCCTCTCTTGGGATCCACCTGCTCCACCAAAGACTCTTCCTTTGTCTACTCAGCTCGTCCATGCTTTCATTGAACGTCTTGATAATCTTCCTCCTCAGACGCAGAACAGACGCTAGCGCATTCCTCTGAGCACTTGCCTTCTTCGGCTCTTTATCCTGCTTCGGAAAAACAGTCCATGATATATACAAGAGCCTTATAAACCAAAATCAAATCCTTCACAATAGCGCCGTGTATTTTGCTTGAAGTCGCATGCTTGCAGCGAGACATTGCACTCACTTGCAAGCCTGCCCTTCAACAAGGCCAAGCATTGCAGAAATAAACATATGCATGCATGCGTTAATTACCATCGGCTAAAATCCGTTCACAAAGAACATTTTACTACTTTGATCATGTTCTGTCCGAAGTCTATTCCTCAAATTAATTTCATGGCTACCTTTTAGATTAGGTTCAGACCTCAAAGAAGTCCTTTTAAACATGTCAAACAGTAACTAAAAAAGGACCAAGAGGTTCATACTCTGAGCTCTTGTAATTGGGCTTCTGTGAAGCCTCCTTCCTCCTCCGTTCCAGATCTTGCCATAAGCCCAATGATCCACTTGGCAGCATCACTGTAGTCTTTCTGGGTAGTTCTGAAATACTGAAGCCTCAGGTTCTGCATGAGGGAGAGACCTAACAAGCCCTCTCGATTGAAGTAAGGATAAGCTAAGGCAGCTTTAGCACTGGCTCTTTGCCGTGCTTTAAATCGAACCATTGATGTGAGAAGCTCCCACCCACGGCGTCCATCCAAGTCGAGGATATCGAAGCCCCTCCGGAGGTCTGGACCCGCACGAGGCTCTACATTATTTCTCCACGCATCAAGATCATAGTTGCACCGTTTCAGTTGACGGTTAAATTGTATAAGACTGTTGTCACTGCGCAAAGATGGAAATGCCTGCGGAAATCAGGATCAAATATATCATTCAATATTTGAGTCCATCCAGCTGGTTGATTAAGTTACCAACAGATACGATACCTCAATAAGAAAGAACTTCTAAACTGAATCCATCACTTATATCCTGTAAATCTTACCATTTGCAAGAAGATTAGACCGACACTGTAGATGTCAAATCTGTCAGGTAAGTTTAGCTGAGAGAAGGAAATTACATTTAAAAAATCAGTCCACCAGAGATAAAAACAAATTGGAAACTAGAAAAGAAACCGGTGCTCACACCTGCCACAAGACTGGAGATAAAGCTGTTGCAACAGGTACTGAAGGAGCAGAAGGAGTCTGTGTACTCATGATGTATTGCTCAGGTGCAGCATACCTGGAGGAATGTATTATTAGTTCGGACATAAGTTACATTTCACCAATGTTTAGCAGATACAAAGACGATCAACCAAGATGAACCACACAAAGCATATGCAAAAATGCAAAATTCTGATACCTAGTTCTCATTTCAGATGCTACTATATAAACCCTAAGTACTTTAAGAAGAATCATACAAAGCAATAGAATTGTGCAAGTCCTACAACAAATGGAAAACTACATAGACCAATTTGAATTGAAATCCAGGGTAAAAATATCCATATTTTAAAATCTACCTGGGAGATAGCTTCGGCTCTATAAGAAATCAAAATGAAGGATACCTTGGGTCTAAGAGGAACTCTTTGGGAATATAATTGATGCCAACTCGCAAATCTGTAGCTGCCCCCAAATCGATGATCTTGAAAGTTCGTGTTCCTTTACATGTTTGATTGATAAACTAATTATTGAACATAAGATAAAGCTGCATTCAAACTTGATCAACACTAGACAATTATAATATACCTTCAGAGAATATGACATTTTGCGGTTTTATATCTCGGTGAACAATACCCGTTGAGTGGAGACCATCCAAAGCAAATAAAATTTGCCTCATTATTGTTTGAATTATTTTATTTTCCCTCTCTACACCCTTTGGCATGTCTTGCACCTGCCCCAATATCATTGTTTCTGCCTAGAGTGACATACAACAGTACTTAACATAACATAAAATTCCAATGCTAGGAAAAATTCATGAAGCATGACATTCTCATGTCATAAATCATAATAGGCTCAGCAAATATTACCAGAAGATAGTTACTAATTATTTTCAAAAATCATGTAAGAGTCATGTGTTTCTAGAAGCTACGGACATTGTAAGGGAACTCTTTGCTTTGCATAAGATCTGAAAGGGTTGTCTCCCCCTCAAAGCGCCATATAAGCCAATACTCATCTCCTTTTCCTTTTGGTGATCTCTGGGAAGAGGAAAAAAGAATAAAGACACAAATATGTAGCAATAATTAAGAAAAACTAAGATCTTGAAAGAAATCCTAGAGTAATGATTATATAAGTTAATTGTGTGGCAGTTGGCCAGCACCTCCAGAAATCCATAGACAAAATCTGCACAACTGCTGGGACAGGCTCTTCGAGCCCTCTCATTCATCCAAATCTCCACTGCCCCATATTCGGTTGCTTTTTTGAGCACCAAGTCACCTTCCTTCGATAAATAAGAAAACAAAAATATTTTTATCAATATTCAATAGAATAAACTTTTAAGATTCCAAAACAACGAACTAGCCTGATCTAGTGCATGAGTCAGTAAGCTGATATTTGCCCATGTCAAATTAGACAAAATGCCGACTGAAGTTATGATTGAATTGAACAAGCAAGAGGTGTACCATTTCTCTCAACAGCTTGAAAGAATTATTGCTATAGGCCACCAATAATTAACTCAAAACTATGTTCATAAGTTCTTGGACCACTGTGAATTGCGACTGGATTGTATGTTCATATTTTTCTCATTACATCAAATGCATATATTAGAACATTGAATGAATGTGAAGACAAAAGATTCACATTGTTCTAGAGGCAGATAACTTGCAATAATCTGATAATTAAATAGACATTCAATGGATGAGAAGACTTAGTTTTTGTAGCATTGGAGAGGGTGATGACATACAACAATTATCTGGCCATTACTAAGTGAAAATTCTGATCTAGGTGGAGTAGGCAATTGCCGAACTTCATCATATGATCTGGCCGGAGGGTTAGACATTTGCGGAACCACTAAATATCTATCCTAGTTTTTGTACATGTTCATCCCAAAATGAAATTATACAGAATTTTGTATGAAGAAGGTACCAGTCCAAAGCAATATCAGCTCACGATACCATGCCATACTAATTTCAAATAAGGTAAACAGCTCACTACAACCATAAACTGATATGGAATCATGAAATACCCGCCATCACCATCATATCCAACATGCCAAGTTTCAACCTCATTATTACCAGTTGATCTACTTCACACCTATAACACCTCTAAAAGCATATATTAGAAGATAATGGTACTAACTTACTATTTTGGAATTCCGCTTCTCAGCAAGAGACGCCTTATAAACCACTCCAAAGGCTCCCTCCCCCAACTTCTTCCCCAGCACCAAATCATCCTGCCACACACACTCAAAAATTAAAAAAAAAAAGCACTAACTTTTCAATCCAAAGCTTTACTAAAAAAAAAACCGAGGCAAGGCAGCAACCTTTCTGAAAGTGGGACGAAAGAGGCGCTCGACGAAGGCGAGCACGAACATGTCGAAGAAGCCCGGCGCCACGCCGGGGGTGGCCCAGAGGTAAGACAAGGCACCGAGGGCGAGGGCGACGCCCGGCGTAGTGATGGTGGGGCCCGTCGACCTTGGCAGGGTGCTCCGGTAGATGATGTCGCCGCACTCCATGACGGTGCAGGGGAGCCCCACCCCGACTCCCACGAACAGCTCCCTCGCCCATTCCCACCCCGCGCACACCGCCGCCGCCGCCGCGCCGGACACTGGAGGCCGCGGCCGTGGTCGAGCGGCGGCGGGGAGCTTCTTGCCGAAGAAGGGGGAGAGGGGGGCGGCGGGTTTGGGCCCGAGTCCGACTCTAACGGCTGCAACGGTCGCCGCCATGGCGGTCCAACTGCAAGCACACGACGCCTCGGCACTAATGCTATATCATAATAACAGAGAGTGAAATTTTACCGAAAAAGGGTTACTCGTTAATGAAATTCTCTTTGTAGGAGTTTTTCGAAAACCAAGATCGTAATAAGGTATACTTTTTTGTTTACCCTTTAAGAGGCTGTTGAATCATCAGAGGATTTAATATGTCGAGCTTGATAAGTGAAAAATGTATGCTTTCGAGTTTGCAAAATTTTCTTGTTAATTTTTATTGATTGATTCAAACTTATTAAATTAAAACAGGATCACATCATTGAATCAATCTGTTCAAAATAACTATTTTTTTTATAAATTTTGTATTTATTCTAACTAGGACACATCATGTGGTGGCATAAATTGACCTCAGACAATGAGAGGGAGCGAAGAAGGTCAGGGCAACATGTATGTCATAAGAACGGAGTTAATTTATTAAAATAGGACAAAATTGTCCAGTGGGCTCTAATTCTGCATTAATGTTGTATATTGCCTATTCAAAGCATTGCGTTAGCTTGGGCATTTTGTAGGTAAAGTTGGATATTATATCGTTAAAAAAATTCGTGGTGTAGAAGCCTAGTTGAGTTGATCTTTTTAAAATCTTATTTCTAATTCTGAAAAGAGTGGATATTATTTTGTTGATGCTGCGTGGCTACGCGATCCGTTCACGGCATCATCCCCTACAGAGCTCCCGATTTTGCTCCACGTTGACTCCAATCACTCAGATTTAAACCATGTGCCTACTATTGCCTGCCATGCCCGCTCAGAGCTCCAAATCATAAGCTTTGAAAGAAAAAATAAAGCTCCAAATTACGTATGCCCAAAAATTATGTTTTAGACCTTAGAGATTTGTGTCATGCATGCAATTGTTTACATAAATCCCACGTAAAATTATATTTTCCCGCAACCTTTGTTTCTCTATTTGTTGTGTGGTTTTCCTTGTGCTTTGTTTTATCTCAGCAGTTATTTTTCTTGTTAAATAGTGCAAAACTACAGAGGCTAGATAACGTTTGAGAAAACAGAGAGGAATTAGTGCACCAAAGGAGTTATGGGATAGAATGGAATCGGGTAGTATTCGTGCATTGTAGCCCCCTCCAACAGTGCCCAGGGGTCTAGATTTTACACATGACGGGCTTGAACACTATCTACAACGGGAATCATCTACAACACGAATCGAACAGCCCTGCCTCTTGAAAGAAAAGAGAGCCACTTCCCATTAGGGAACGGTTCCATTATCTCCCGGTTAATAGTATTCAATATAACTATTTATTATTTTTTTTTACCATAATTGAGTCATTATTCAAAATAAAAAAGTTCTACTATAATCGAGTTTTTATCATTTTTCATCAATTAAATAATTAATTAATGGTTAATTTTTCACAATTTTATAAATTATAAACTGACGATATTAAGTAGGCTGTAAATTATAGTTATCTAAATTATTTTTTTACTTGCGAAATATAAAATATTATGACCATATAAATTATAATAAATCTACTAATATTATAAACCAAAAAATAAGTAAAAAGGTATAGTACAACAACCTTTATGAACAAGCCTATGGGATATAGGATTGGGTTCATATATCCGATATATGTGAATCTAATCTGAATTCGACCTATTTACATCCAATTTGAAATAGCTTTAGATTGGATTTGGGTTTGGACTTTTAAATATATAATATATCTAACAATATTCGGTGATTTGACCTAAATTCGATCCGAATAGATAATATTTTATAAAATTATATTTTAAAATAATATTTATGAATCTTTTTTTATATTAATTATATTATTTTAGTCAATTGGGTTAGATTTGGGTTTTGCAAATTTGGATTAGATGCAGATATCGTAAATAAAGTGGATATAATTTTTGTATTCACGTCAAACTAGGGTTCAAATTTTTAAATTTTGGTTGGATTCAGATATCTTCATATCCAACCCAAACTCATTTCTAGGATCTCCAGTAAATCTCCTGTGATAAAGGAAAGTCCAATGATAAAGGTAAGATATTAGGAATAATGAATAGAGATTTCCTTATAGAGAGTCGTAAATAAGGGGAGATCCCCTCCTTTTTGGTACTGAGGGCAAGGATATCCTGACCCTATTATTTTTTTGCCTTTCTAATGTTATTCAAGTTCATAATTTCATTAAAAGAAGCCTTTAATAATTAAATATTTTAAGATTAAGGTCAAGGTAAAGATAAGTTCTATAGTTATGTGTAAAATAAATAAATAAAAATTGACTAAATCAGTAAAATAATTATGCTAGAATCTTCCACCAGTAATATTTATATTTGAAATTATCTCAATTAAATTAACTATTTTTTGCCATTTTCTTATACAGTTGAATATGTTCTTATTTTTTACTATTTTTATTTCATTTATTTTAAATTAAATAATAAATAGATAAAGTGGGTGATCCTTTACAACCCTAATTCACCCATACAAAACATTCTTGACGTGTGTACATCCAAAACAACGTTTATGCCATGGTACGACGCGTTGGTGGCATTTATGTACTTTAAAAAAAAGTTTAAGACTTCATCTACCCAAGTTCTGATCAAATTTAGCACAAATTAAAGCTTTCCCACCTAGTGTTCCAAAGTACAACAAAGTTGATGCCTAACGGCACAAATATTCACACATCAAAAAGAAAAAGTTGTTTTATGGAACTGTTATCCACTCCCTAAATCATGACACCCAAAAATACAGTTCTGCTGCATGCTATATTGTCAATATACGTAATGAAGTCGTGGGCAACTTCAAACCATGCTTCACTGCTCCACCCTACAGGAGAAGGTCGCCGTCCCTGAACCACTAATGGTGGAATGGAAACCAATCTGCTACCTGATATCAAGTGTCGTTCTTGCCAACTTACCAGTCTTCAATATCAGCGAACAGTTCACTTAGCTGTTCATCCGTCCAATTTGTATGTGGAATAATCGAAACAGGCTCCCGACGTTTGTTTTGAAGGATCTCAACACTGGCAGCATTGACCATCATATCGTTGTTATTGGAATCTCTTGGGTTGTCCGACATTACATCTACAACTTCTGATTGGATTTTTTTTTCGGACTCTGCACCATGAGAAGCTACTTCTGCTGTTAGCGAGATAATCTCTCTATTATCAATGTCTTTACTTGCAGCAGTTTTTGATAGTGCTGTTACAACCTCAGGATCACCCCCTGATGAACAAATCCGGCATAAGTCACGCTTTAAGCAAAATATCAGCTGATGGAATGAATTGATAAGTTACCAGAGTCTGCATGCTTGAACCAATGTGTAGGAAGTTTTTTAATCAAGATGGACTCGCAATCTTTACTAAATACCTGCGAAAAACAAATAAGCAATTCTTGGGCTTACGAGCTAGTGATTTGGAAGAACAAAGATTCTTTTTTTTTTTGTTGCGCTCAAACTTATTACCAGCAAACTGTTCCACAATCACAAGTACTTATATTGGATGTGGCAATGTAAAAATTTGTTTCAGTGGGCATCTATTACCACGGGCATAATAATAATCCACCACTCAATCAGTAAAAAATTAAGTTCAGAATTGATTTTTTCTGAGATAAATGAAAATGTGAACTCAAACAAAATTACATTAAATCAAGGAATCAACTATGGATTTGTAAAGAGTCCGCAGGCATCAAGACATTGCCCTAAAGTCACATTGTTGCAAGAATCACAGTATTGCAGTATTCTTAGGCAAATGCTTATGAATATGAGACAATTAAGCAATGCCACAAGGGTTCACAATCTAAATTTTCAAAGCTTCTGCACAATGTCTAACTCCTTTCATAAACGACTTTATTGATAGAGGAAAAATTCTATTAGCAAACACACCATCAGAATGAGAGAACAGAGATGGTACCTCGACCACATTGTTCAGAGTTATGTTCAGATAGTGTGCTAAACGAGATGTAGGGAAGCTAACAACCTGCAACAGCCAACAGCACACATATACCGGTGAAAAAGAGCAGCAAAGTCATCTAATTATGCAGAAGGTATCGCATGAAACCCATCACTAACCTGCTTGAGAACGATAACAGATCCTACCGCTATTTTCCCTGAAAACTTGCTCTCAGAAACGACCTTCCTGTGAATGGTTGCCTCTAGAGTTCCCGAAAGATCCTAATTCCACATTCACACAAACCATACTAATTGAATCGTCAGAAACTTATGAGAAACCAAGATTGCAGTCCAAGCGACTCACCTTCAAACTCACAATCAAGTCACCCAAACCATTTGCTTTGCAAGATTTGATGATTCCAACAACCTAAACAATGAGCTTCAAGCAAAATGAATGCATGGTAAAGGATAAATTTCATTGCTTGATACAAAAAAATATAGAGAAAACAAACATGACCAGAGGAAATCGTTGAGCGCTTCGGCTAGCACTGATCGAACTAAGCACGCCAAAACTCACGTCCGCATCAACTCCATTCCCTACCATTGATTTCAGAAACAATTCAATTCAAAACACAAAGTAAAACTGCAAATCAGACTTCAACAAACCTAAACAGAAAGACAAAGAAACGAAACCAAGAAACTCCAATGCGCAGAGCCAAGGGGCGCCCTTGAAGTCCAGATCATCGCAACCATCGCTCCCCTGAGAAACCCGCAGCACGGTCTGGGAGGAGCCCGCCGGGGGAGTGGCAACCGCCCGGCGGTGCATCGCCACCTGCACGGCGCCGGCGGGGCCGGGGATCACCCGCTTGGAGGCACGGGCGACGACGGGGATCTCGGGAGGATCGACGACTAAAGGTGACGAGGATTGGGATTGGGATAGAGGTTGGGAAGGGCAGGGGGTTTGGGAGGAGCAGGGCTTGAGGAAGGGGTGGGGCGCCTGCACCAAGAGGGGCGTAGTCCGTCCGGCGACGGCGGCGGAGGACAGGCGGAGGTCGGAGTCGTCGACGTCGAGTTCGTCTTCCCAGTCGGGTTCCATTTCTTTGTTTCCCGCCGGGGTCGTTAATGGGCGTGAACCGAAAATAGGGGTTTTGTTTTTTCTTTTTACCGGAATGGGTGTTAGCTATGTTTAGACACGCATGTAAACGAGCCGAGCCGAAGTGAGTAGAAGTGTGCTCGAGTTTGGCATGATATAAAACGAGTTGAGCCGAACTTTAATGTAAATGAACTGAGCTTTAATATAAATAAGCCGAGCCGAGTTTATCTAAAATTTATAGTATTTGGGCTTAGTTCGAGCTGAGCTCGAGCCGAGTTCGAGCCTAACAAATATTTATATACTCGACTTATATAGGATCAAATTTTTTTTGAACATTATATAAGTTTAATATGACCTCGATAATATTTACGAACTGAGCTGAGTTGAACATTTTTTTGAATTTGAATACATCGAGTTCAAATTTCGAATCAAGCTGAGCCGAACACTCTTTTATTCAAACTCTGTTCGTTGTTCAATAAGCTTATCTATTTGAAGTCGAGTATTTTTTTGAGCATAAAATTAATGAGTACGAGCCGAGCCGATTCGAACTGAATGTAAAAAACTCGCGAGTAGGCTTGACTCGTTTACGCCCGTAAGTTTAGAGAACTACTAAGTGCAACCCCGGTATCATTGATTAAATAGAATGAATGATAATAAAATCATTAAAAAATAATACAAAAAACAAATATTCTAATGTATATTAAAATACATAAATATTAAATTAATTCAAAAATTAAATTAAATTTAATGTGAGTAGTGTCATTGGCTAAAAAATTCAAAATCGACTACAACAATAACTAGTAATTTGAGTAACACGAAATTCAGATCAATTTACACAATAAAGTTAAAATAACGCTCACTCTTGGTTAATTAGAGGTCATCAACACCAAAGAAGTAAAAAACAAAAAGTTTGACCAACACTTTTCCTCAGGCATTTTGTTGACTATTATACCAGTCAAATCTCTCTTATGAGTAATTATTTTTAAATTTAAAAAAAGGAAGAAGAAAACTTAGTATCAGCTGAATATTAGCAGCATTTAACCATTTAAATCATATGACTAAAATTTTGTTATCTAAAAAATTTCTTCATCCTCCAATAATAATTGATATTAAAAGTCAGGTTAGTAGAAATCTCACCAGCAATCTGACACTAATTATTATTATAGTAAAGAAAGCTCCATCGAAAAAAAAAACATAGGGTACAAATCGGGCAAAGCATACTGATAACACCCGTTTACCCGATTAATAATCCTCCCATCTATCCTCGTCGTCCCCCTCCCCCCTCGCCCGCCGCCGATCCGATCGCCGCGGCCGCCACCGCTGAGCAGATCGCCGCAGCCTCGCACGTCTCTTTCCGTCAAAAACAGGTAAATCCTTTTTCCATCTCTCCTTGTGATTTTAGGGGTTGTGTATCCAACTTTTTTTTTTTTTTTGGTGGG
>JAVDBV010002160.1:0-14530 GCA_032619315.1 Piper longum
GCCTCAATTGTCCAAGCCAAGTCTATAAATAGGGACCTTCATTTGGTGGTGAAGGGAGAGAAGAACAATTCAGATCAAGAGTGATCAAATGTGGGTGAGTGCCTCCCTGCGTGGAGAAGCGAGGTAGTGTCGGGAAAAGGGGATTTCCGGTGTGTGGCTACAACCAGCCTTGGTCGGGGCCAAGTGCTGGGCACACCCGATAAGCTGTCGGTGCAGCGTTGTCCACCCGTGATCGAACCACCCAGTTCTATTCCAGCTGTCTCGAGGCTGCGTGCAGTGCTGGGGAAGTCATGTCGAATGTGTGTGTCAAGAGGCCAAGTTCGTGGGTTGTGTCCACGACTTGCTGGTAGTCCAATGGGGGGGTTGGATTACTATTCCTTGTATTCATACTAGTAGAATATTGGTTGGACTTAAGTCCGTAAAACAACTGTGTGTACGTTGGATTTGGTTACCGAGTGCTGGTTGGGTGATTCCTTCGGCCAGGGCGTGCCGGCCGTGTGTGGGTGAGCCGGGATTGGAACGTGCAACGGGACCTTGGTGTTCAAGCAGCCTGTCCGAGTAGGACCAAGCTGTGTTCGAGTAGTGTCCCATCTTGTGTTTGTGAACCGCGCACTTGTCTGGTTGTGTGCGAAGGGGGTGTCCAGTAGGGGGCTGTGCAGTATTCCGCACCTTGCACAATGTCGTAGGCTGGTGATTCCAAGGAGGAAACACGCCGCACAAGGAACAATTAGGGCGAAAAATAAAACCCTAAATCCGACCTTGCCTACCAAGAATCCCTCAGTAAAATACATATAGATGCCTTTCAAAAAAAGTTAATACATACATAACATCAAAACATGCCCCGTACTTCTTATCTAGCTAGTCTTGTATTGATTCATGACAAAATGAGTATCTCATCACAACAATGAAAAATGGGAATAAAGATGTGTTGGAAAAAAAAAAGAAGAAATAAAGATAAAAAGTACATAGTTGACTTGGCTATATATAGTCTTGGTATCAACTCAACCCACTAAGCGATTGATAGATTTTGAGAAAGAGGAAAAGACATGTCTACTTTTTAGAAAATTGGAGTTTTTGGATTCAAAGAAAATAGGTTAAGATAGAAAACAGGATTCAGTAAAGTAGGCCTAGTAGAAATTTCATTCACAGATGATTCAGTACAAAATTTGCAAGGGAATGCCACATGTAAAAAATGGTGCTTTCTTTTTCACTTCCTTTCTTTTTCTTTCTTATATCATTTTTTTCTCTCTCTCATAATCTATCAAACCAAATTAACCCTAAATAAATCATGTGAAGATGATCACAAGATGACCGACTTAACATTTTCAACACTACAAAGGAATTGATCACAAGACGCTGCAAAAGGTTCAGGCGGGCGCTACTTATCATATTTACAACGACAAAACGAGTGCAACATAAAAGGTTGTCACAAAAGGTGACCAAATGTAGTGTTACCTGGTGGACGCTACATGTAATGTATTTTATGTAGCGTCACAGGAACGCTGCAATTGACCAAATAATAAGTAGCATAATTCTACATATCTTTGTATATGTAGTGTTAAACAGATGCCACTCATAGTTATTTTGCGTCTTGACAAACAATAAGACTCATGCAAATATTGTGCTACCAAAGATTTCACTTGCAGCATCTTTTAAGACGCTACAAATGTAAAAAATGTAATTACAATTAGCCATTTTATCGACCCAACTGACTAAGGACATAAGCAAGCTGAGCTTTTACATTACTAAGCTCTTCATTATATTGATATTTTTCATTGCTTCTATTTCTTCCATGTGTCGGGTCTCAACCAACTCGAACTCATTACACAATGCCTCTACTTGATTAGATTGTCCATCACTCGATGAAGAAGAAGCATGACGCCTCATTGGCTCCAGTGCCCATCCCTGACCTTGTACATGACCCGTTCGAACTCCAAGAACTCGTGTCATCGATTCATGGGGGGTCTGGAAGAGAATCCACACCCTGTTGTATTGGATCTTCCATGATAGTAGAAGCCTCTTCGATAAGAAAAAATACGTTACTTTGTCTAAGTAAAGAGAGGTATAAATTACATAAAAGAAAACTTCAAGACATAGTATCCCCTAATTAGTGATAAAGGCATCAACACAGAAAGCAATTTGCAATATCCTTTTTATTTCCACCAACATTCCAAATCAAGTTCAGAGAGTTTATATATTCCAAAGCAATTTGCAACAATAATTTCATTTTCAATGAAACTTCTAACATACATTCCAAATCAAGTTCGCAGAATTTATACATTTAGAAGCAATTTGCAACATGTATTTTATTTCCTTTAATGATGTTATTTAGATCTTTGGAGATGCTATTACCTCAATTAACTCTATGAGCAACTTCCGTTACAAGTTCATTTTAACGTGTGCAAACTTTTCTTTTCTTTATTTCCTTTTTTTTGTCACAATTGTGGACTTAAAGTTGTATAATCTATAAAAGATTTAAAAGTATTTGCTTACTCAGTTATTTGATTTTAATTTAATAGTTACACATACAATTAATATGTATTTTTGTGATAATGTTCTCGATATCTTCTAAATATTAATATATAAGGTTAGATTGCCTGAGACCAGCTCAAACAACCGTCGGCAACCAAACTGGCTATGTGCGGCTGGAGATCCGGTCACATTTGGCCAGGTCTGACTGTCAGCGGCCAGATCCGACCACAAGTGCCCAAAGTTGTCACTGGTAGCTAGAATGATCGCCAACAATTAAAAAAAACCTTTTTATGGGTTAGCGTGGATGTGGCCAAGTGCGGCCGGATGTGACCACCCTTGGCCGGAGGGTGACCGAATCTAACCACCTACATTTTATTTATTTATTTATTTTTATTGACGGAGGCAGCCACTGGGTTTAGATCCAGCCAAATGCGACCAGATCGGGCTGGCACCCGGCTGGATCCAGGCCCCGACAGTTGGCCTCCTCTCCCCCTAGTTTTTTTTTTTTTGAAGATTTAATTTGGGTTATCCTTTTAATTGACACCCTAGATCAAAATTCCCATTAAATAAATGTTTCTCTTCTTATATATACTCTAGTATGAGCTTCACACAACTCCTACACCTTTTGACCATTAAATAGACATCAAAATGTGTATTTCACATCTAAAGGTCAATCTAATGGTGATTAATGTTATGAGTAGCTCATAGTATTTCACATATAGTCGACGTATGTCGGGTGGGGGGGGGTTATTTATTTTTTAAGATACGATCAATCTAGGACTTCCAGATTGGGTAGCTATAAATAGTTTTGTAAATAACTACTCAATGTAAACCACTAGATGAAAAATTTACTGTCCTCGTTTAAATTTACAAAGTTCACATTTAAAAAAGGGTTCACACTCTATCAATTAAAAAATGGTTATCTCATCACCACAAATAAAAACTAATGGGAATAAAGATGACAAGTACGTATTTGACTTGTGCTCATGATATTCTTTGGTATCAACCAACTCAAATCATTGTAAAGATGACCAATGAAACCTTTTCAAAGACCGGCTCCTTCAAATTGTGCTAAACTGTAGACATAATTGTGCAACTCATTGTCCATATATGGAGGTGCTTATGTATTTTTAAGCCTATTTGGAAAATTAATCCGGTGGTAATCTTCTTTTCTAACAACTCAGGCAAACTAAGTTGCTCATAAAGTCAAGAGTGAGTTTGTCCTATGTTTTTACTTGACTTATTTTCAAATTGATTTGATCAATTAATTTGCTCAGTGTAATTGACTTTGTTCATGTGCTAAACTATAAGACTTACCAGTATATGCATAAAGGGCCGAATCATACACAAAGTAATAGTTTTCTTTCCCTAATAATTTACAAACCTTGGTAAATGATCTGAAATTGTCTGGTGGACTTAATAACAAAAATCTTTGTCAAACATCTTGTCAATTTTGCTTATTGTTTTTTGGGTTTCTTTTATTTTCTTTAAGTTCTTGTGTTGGTCTCGTGGTGAATTCTCTGAAAACTTGCACCAACAGAGCTAAAATTTTTCTCAGAAGTGTGAACGTTGATGCATGAAAAAGTTGCAATGTTGAGTGTGAATAAGAAGATCAGCACCAATCTTCAACATTTGGCACAATGAATGTTCCCTAAATGGTGCACTAAAACTTATGCATCGAGATTAGATCTCATCAACGAGATGCGTGTATTGAGAAAGTAAGCCCCAAGCACACAAGCAGGATGCTACAAGCGACAAAACATGAGGGCCTGTCAAACAGTGTCTCCACTGCATAAAAGTGCTGGGAAATACTGTAGTTTGATGATTGTCTCCTTGAAAAATATGCATCGTATACAGGAACAAGAAAAAAAGGTGAGTGAGGAGGCGCTGACCCTTCCTTAAAACACCCCTTTCCACTCTATCATCATTGTCTGTCATCACAGTCTCAGTGGAAGACCGACCAGAAGACATTAGCATATTCTATTGCTCCATCTAGGCTACACACATATTGTGTTCAAAGATCCCTGCTTTGCTTATATATTGCTCATTTAGGAGTCGAACTAAGAGAGTTTCAATTGCCCACGTTGCCTACTTGCATATTATTTAGTCTTGATTATCAGAAGAATATGTATTTTCATTTTTATGATATATGAAAGCATATATGGGAGAAAGAGGGCTTTTTCTTTACATCCACCTGGGCAATTTCTTCTTCTTGCTAGCTCTAACATGGATGGTTGGAACCAGCTTCATGATCATCAACAATATCATGACCATTTTTATCGTCTCGCATCGAGCTCGACATCTTCGACGGAGGAGAACATGTCAATCTCTCCTTCCATGATTGGTACTAATGGAAGCTCATCCGCTGTGGATTACCATCAACATGGTTTTAATGTAAGCTCAAGTACTACTGCAAGTCACAAGTTTCTTGAATATCCCTTGGAAAACCATCAATGGAGCCAGATCTTACAGTATGTATTCTAGCAGCTTGTAGATGACTCATATATAACTGATCATTCTATTCTCTTCATTAGCTATGCTTTACCTTGGTAGGAATGAAGGAGCATAGCTAGCTAGAGAAAAAAGTGTATATATAAAAGAAAGATATATATGTATATATGACGAAATTATGTATTATACCTCATACTAATCTAGCCATAATTTTAATCACTTTGTCTTGCAGATGCATAGAAATTGACAAACCTTTGCGTGGAATTCAACAAGTTGAATCCGAGAACTTTCTTGGTTCACTTTCTTATAACCATCAAGCAAATACTGCTTATGATCATCATCAGATGATTGAGTGCCCAAGAAATTATTATGATGAAAAAAAATTTGTGCCCCTTACCGTAAGTGATCGAGCTGGGAGCCAAAAGGGCATTGTCACTTCAGGTCAGCAACAAGATAAAAATAATCTCTGCATGTTAGTAGAGGAAAGTAGAGCTTCAACAATAAATATAAGAAATATATATACCTGCTCATCACAGATTTTATTTTTTCACAGGTAACAAGAGTAAAAGCAAACCCTTCAACTATTTTTCTGAGACTTCCAACATGACGAGTATCGATCTCACAGATCCACTTTTTATGGGCAACAAACAAGAAGCTCAATTATCCGTAATCAACTACTCCATTCTACTCATATTTCCTTTAATTGTTCAATAACTGTTCCTTTATTTTAGTTTTATTTTTTTAACACCTTAGCGTTGCACGATTATTAAGAAAGGGGATCTGGTATTACTTTACTGGCATATGCATGAATTTATGCAAATGAAAGCAATCAATTAGAGACACAAAATTTTAGCAACTGTCTTTAGCCTAAGTTGGAATGAGATGTAAATCGATTGGCATCATTATTTTTCTCTTTGTCGAAAAGATTAACGCGATCAGATTAAGCGTTTTAAGAAAAAGATAATCATTTAGTTTTCGGTCACTGTGACTCGCTTATCTGCTTGAGGTTTTTCTGCTTAGTTGCTAATTCGTGTACTTGTGCAGGCAAAAGGAGGTAGGACAGAAGAACCTGTGTATAAATACTACGGAAAGAAGAAGAAATGTGACGTCCCCAGAGACTCCCATGCAAAAAAATCCAAACAGGAATGCCCCAAAGCCTCATCAATGAACAAGGTTAATTTAACTGATATTTGGTGTTTCTATATGCCACTTCAAATAAACTTGCTTGTTACTTTTGTAATGCACCTCAGGCCCAGATCAATGCTCCTAAAGCTAAATTTGGGGACAGGATAAGTGCTCTTCAACAGATTGTGTCCCCTTTCGGAAAGGTAAAAGAGAAAACAAGCACTAGTCAATTTCTAGTTTAGGTTGGAGCAATCAAGTAGATGTTTTAACTGTAGTTTGTGCCCAACCGCTTCTTTGCTTGAAATTCCAGACAGATACTGCCTCTGTACTGTTGGAAGCATTTGGCTACATTAATTTTCAACAAGAGCAAGTGAAGGTAAATTTCATCATCAGTCCATATTTTTTTAAACCTCTTCCATGCAGCTCATTGATAAAGTGGCTAACTGCTTTTTAACCTCTTGCTTCCAGCTCCTCATGAGTCCATACCTTAGTTCAAAGGTAAGGAAAATCATTCATGATTGTAGGCTAGATTTGATCATGTAATGCATTTGATTAACCTGCAATATTACTCATCCAAATGAACTGCCTTGGCTATCAGGACAATACAAGAGGAGACATGAAGTTGAGGAACCTAGGACTGTGCCTTGTTCCCATCTCTTGCACATCTCAAATTTATGAGGAGAATAAAGGATACTCAACTCCACAACACCGAAGCTACTCGTATCAATAAACAGACTCAGAAAAAATATGTTCTATAATTGAATCAGAAACACCAGACACTGACATGTATTCTTCATTTCTCCATCTACTGTTAAATCACAAAGCCAACAAGTTCTGATGCCGAAAACTGAAGGACAGGTAGCACAACACTACAACATTATAAATAGAATTGAGATACCAGTGATCTGGGCACTTTCCATTGCAGTGCAGTTAATTCTCACAAATTCAGCCAAAACAGAATAATCTAATGAAAATTTACATGATAAAAAACCTACACGGTACAGGCATCCACTATATTTTTTATTGCTTCCTGCATAAACAGCACTCTTCATAGTTTATAATTCCTAACTTTCCAATTCCTGATCCAGGATAGATTTTGTTGACCGCATCTCCATCGTTAGTGATAACAGAAATTCCTGCAAGTAACCACGAAATTTGGTAAGTGATAACGGTTAACCTTAATTTAGAATACAAAAAGTAACACCTCACGCTATTTTTATCAATGAAGGCTTGAACTGAAAAATGCAACAGTTAACATCTGAAGAAACGGCAATGCAATCCAACGCATTCTTGGATTCAATAAGAGAGTTGAACTGTGTCTTACAATGAAACATCATCTTCCCCACTCAATAAGGTAAGCATGTAAATAGATTGCTGAATGTAAAACTCAAACATGACATGCAAGCAAACTACAAATTATACCTTATACATAATAACACTACATTTGATCCGGCCAATGCTAAGCATCAATTTTCCCCAGTACTGAACATAAGCTAAAGACAATCTCTAATAGTCAAATATCAAAGAAAGGCAATAGCTTGGATCCAGCTTCAGCAAAAACAATGAAAGCAAGGATCTATCTTTCCTGCCGACTTGCCCTAAAAAAAACTCAAAAACTTCAATCTCTAATCACCACAATTTATCCCACCAATCTAAATCATCAATTTTCCTAATAGTGTACATAAGCCGAATCCAATCATTAATCAGCCAAAACAACCCCCAGCAAAAATAACAAAGGATCTTTTTTTCATGGATAAATCGTTCTAAACAATCAAAAACTCTTCAATCTCTAATCACCACAATTAATCCAACCAACCCCAATCTTCAATTTTATTTCACAGGACAATTAGAAACAAAAATTGAACATAAGATAAACTCAACCACAAATATCAACCTAAAGCAATAGATTGAACACAAGTTCAAACCAACAAAATTACAGAAAGGATCTTTCTTTCACGATTGAATTACCCCAAACAATCCAAAAAACAGCAATCTCTAATGACCACAAATAATCCCACAAATCCAAATCTTTAATTTCAATATACAATTAGAACCAAAAATTAAACTAAGCTAAATCCGATCACTAAGGTCCAAAAATCTTCAATCTCTAATCACCTAAATTAATCCCACCATACAATTAGAAACAAAAAATGAATACAAGCTAAATTCAATTACAAATGTCAACCAAAAGCAATAAATTGAACAAAATTTCAAGCAAACACAACTATAGCAAGGATCTTCTGTCACAGTTGAATTACCTTAAACAATCCAAAAAAAACAGCAATCTCTTTTCACCACAACTAATCCCACAAATCCAAATTTTCAATTTCACAATATATACAATTAAAACCAAAATTAAACATAAGCTAAATCTAATCACCAGTATTAACCATAAATAGTACACTGTATACAATGAAAGCAACTTTCTTTCACCTCATCGTCACAAACAATTCCATCAATCCAAAGGTTCACTTTTTTTCACAAGAATGGTAAGCAAGAACTAAACATGAGCTAAATCCAATCACTAATATCAAACAAAAATAACAACAGTAGGTTGCATACAATGAAAGCAACGAACTTTCTTCACCCCATCATCACAATTAATTCCACCAATCCAAATAAATATTCAATTTTTTTCACAATAAGTAGATGTAAATCCTAAACACGAGCCATATCCAATCTCAAAAATAAAAAAGACAGTAAATTGCATACAATGAAAGCAAGGAACTTTCTTTCACCTAATCATCACAATTAATTCCACCAATCCAAATAAATATTCAATTTTTTCACAATAATTAGAAGCAAAACCTAAACATGAGCTAAATCCAATCTCTAATATAAAAAAGACAGTAAATTGCATACAATGAAAGCAGTGAACTTTCTTTCACCTAATCATCACAATAATTCCACCAATCCAAATATTCAATATTTTTTCACAATAGTTAGAAGCAGAAACTAAACATTAGCTAAATTCAACCTCTAATATAAAAAAGACAGTAAATTGCATACAACGAAAGCAACAAGCTTTCTTCCACCTAATCATCACAATTAATCCCACCAATCCAAATAAACATTCAATTTTTTAACAATAATTAGAAGCAAAACCTAAAGATGAGCTAAATCCAATCTCTAATATCAAACAGGAAAGAATCAAAAAACAACGAAAGCAACAAACTTCATTTTCACCTCAATCATTTACAATACCGATCGGCCTTCTTCCGGACGCGATCATCGAGCACATCCTCCACCGAAATCGCCTTCGACTTGGGCTCGTACCCGAACTTCTTCGCCTCCACCGGGAACAGCTCGTCGTACTTCATCCGCTTCGCCGCGTCGATCGTGTAGATATCCTCCCCTCCGCCACCGCCGTCCTCGCCTTCGGCGTCGATGTCCCCGGGGACGACGACGGCGCCATCCTCAGGCGGGTCCGCCGACGCAAAGGCCTCGCCTTTGGGCTTCGACTTGGCCTTCTTGCACCTCTTCTTCTTCCCCGCCGACTGCCGCACGGCGACCTCGCCGCCTTTGAAGGTCAGCCGGCCGCCCCGAGCGCCGCCGTACCGCTCCGCCATCGCCGCCGCTCTCCGGCGGGTCGTTGATGATATAAGGATGGGATGGGCTGATTCAAACGGGCCTAAAAGCCTATTCGAAACTCTTAAAAAATTCCCCGTCCATGGGCTCGGTGGTTTTACTAGTTAAAATAAACGATCCTAACTAATTAATACAGTAAAAGTTATTAAAATATATTATTTTTTATAAAAAATTAATTAAATTAATATTTTTAATTAATGTAAACCACGTATATATTAATTTCAACCATCAAAAAATAATATATACTTGTTTTATATAACTTTTTATTTATATAATTAAAATTTAATATAAATAATTTTGAGTTACCGTAAAATTGATTTCGAGTAGACTTTATTCTATGACTGACGAGTTGAACTCGAGTTTTGAATTTTTAAATTATATTTATAAGAGTTCTAATATTTAAGTCTACCTAGGGCATATATGATTGTATATTTTAAAAATTAGCCAAAGAAGATGTACAATTTAAACTTATTAAATTAATAAAAAATAATGATTTTAAAATTTATTAATGATTATTTTCAAATAAGTATAATGAACATTCACTTAACTTTAATAAAAAAATATGTGCTTTCCAATATAATAATTATATAAAATATTATGAGTAAATTTAATTTTATGCTAAAAATAATTTTAGTTAATTAGGTTCTAAATAAAAAATTAATTTGATTGTATATATCAACCGATAAAATTTACCTTTTTTAGTAACTAATAATGGCTTGTAAATTTAATATCGACCCAAACTACAGTAGAAGAAAGGCTTAAATTAAAGAAAAATAGAATACTTTAATGTTTAGCATAAAATGGGGGAAAGGCCGTCAAGTCCATGTATAGAACTCATCTATTATAACAACTTTATCTTCCGTTTTTTTTTAAGAGGGTGGTTTTATATTTTGAACCAACAAAATAAATTAAGGCAAAAATATATCAATCTCATACTAAATGCATGCTAGAGAGATGCACATGCCATACTTTAAAAATTTGGGACTAGGATTTGCATAAAAAGGATAATTTTTTTGATTATTGAGAAGAGGTATTAGTCTGGAGGTCATTGTATGGCTTTAAAAACATTGTCCATGCCATATAGGATTAATCCCTTTAAAGGAATTTTCTAATCTTGTTTTCGTTATCAAAGATGTGTGCAAGTGCTTTCTCCACATTATTTCCAATAATAAATTTATATAATTAATATTATAATTAAAAATACACTCCTAAGAAAACTAGTACTATAACATAGATTTTATAGTTTTCCGACAAAAGCTGAAAACACCCTGTAAAGCGAACACCTCCATCGACCCATCAATCATGACGGAGAATAGTAAGACGATGAAAGAACTCTGTGGTTGTTGCTGCTAATGAGAGGGGAAGGGATGATAGAGCAGGACCTCAGAGACCTTGATGTAACACAGTTACACCCTCTGTCTCCCCACGTTATTTGCACGACAAGCTACGACTAATATCGGTAAGCTTGTCTTTTTTTCTATAATGACTCTTCTTAATTTATCTGTTGGTATATTAGAGAGTCTTTCTGATAGAGCAATAATTCACTGATATGGACAATTAGGGGAGAATATATGTTTGGCTGTTGGAGATTGCTTGAGCCTTACTTTAGGTTTATTTTCAGTAAGAATTTGAGAAAACAACAAATATAGAGTGTTTGATTTTCTATCCGAATTTCATTTGAATTTGAATGCACGTAGTATAAAAGAGAAAATGAGAATGTAATTGACGCTATGAATACAAACTTTCTTCTTCTTCAAAACTCTCTTCTTTATATTTTCTGCAACTAATCTTCATCTCGTGTTCTCTTCCTTCTACATCAATCTCTCCTTCTAATTCACTCATCAATCTGGATAAGTTTGTTCGTGGATCCTTCTGACCCCATCGAATCCTATCACTTCTACATTATTATTATGCATAATAATATCCTCCCTCTTCATAAGTAGTATTGTTTTCTGGTTTCATGTTTTCTGTAAAAAACCTCTTTTGGTCTATGAAAAATACTTGTTTTTGCTTTTTTACCAATGGCTATGATAATATTTTGGTGTTTCTTCTAGTTTATGACGGTCTTCTAGATAAATTCTTCTTCTTTGGACATTAAAAATATCTCATCAACATCACGCGAAACTTTTTTTCCCACAGTATGCTTTGAATTGTGTGATGAATTTTCTTCTCATTTTTCTTCCACCTGATACCCAGAAACCCAAAGTGTTAAGGACATAGATTCTAGTTAAACTTGGCCAATATATACTCAGCGCCAATTTTCTACCTCAATTATATTTTTGTTTAGGGCACAGTTTTGCTGGTTGATTATCCTCGTATGTTTTTGTAATCCAGCGTCGGTTGCATGTATTTTTTTCAGGTATCATTGGCCACGTGGGCCATGGTAAGTCAACCATTGTGATAGCTATTTCTAAGGTTCAGGTAATTCTCCCTAGTCTAATACATGGATTTTTATTTATTGTAATAATAATAAAGCTTTAATTTTTATCTATATGCTGTTGTTGGTGGTAGTGCAGTCTTATTTCTGAAAACATTAATTGGTATTGACACTATGTTTTCTTCCTCGCAGACGACTGTTCGTTTCAGGAGTGAGCTAGAGTGCAATATTATAATCAAACTTGTTTATGCAAATGCCAAGATATAAGTGTTTAGTCTAAAGGTGTCCTCGACCAATGTGTTACATATATGAATTAAAACCAATCTGTTCCTTTTTATAAACATACAATTATCTCCATTTGTGCTAGGTTCATGTGTTATGTTTATGCAGAACATATGGAAGTGGAAAAGAAGATAGTCTTATGTGTGATGAGCCAGGTTTTGAGAAGGCAAGGATGATGCTTCTGAGACATGTTACTTTTGTCGACTGTCCGGTGAGTTTTGAAAAAATCTTTCTACTAGTGCTTACTTTTTTTTTTTTATCCAGATATATAACATGGCTAATGGTTACATTTTTTTGCAGGGTCATGACATTCTCATGGTTACAATGCTCAATGGAGCAGCCAATATAGATGGAGCTTTGCTTCTCATAGCTGCCAACAAGGTCTGCCCTCAACCATCTGCTGTAGAAATTATGGCTCTTGCCAACATTATCTTACTTCAAAACAAAGTGGACCTAATCCAAGAAAATGCAGCAATCAAACAGCATGAAGCCATAAAAAAGTTCACTCAGATTATGTACAGTGCTTGAGTTTGTTATATTTGGTAAAGTTCAATACTGATATTTTCTGGGTTATGACTGCTCCAGGGAACAGTAGCAGGTCCTATCAAACCTATCTCAGCATAGTTGAAATACAACTTTGATGTTGTACGTGAATATTTGGTGACCAAGATCCCCATTCCTATTAGGGATTTCACTTCTGCTCCAAACATGATTGCTATCCTGTTGTTTGACGTCATCAAACAAGGATCCAATGCCGACGAAGTCAAGGGTAGTGTTACTGGTGGAAGCATTCTTAGGGTAAGCATTTAAGCATAGAGAAGAAGGTGTATCACCTTGGTTAGAGAATATTCCCACATTGTTTTGCTTTCACATGTCTTATATATTAGCAATGTGAGATTAGTCTTGAACAGCCTTGCACTTACAATACCTCTTTTTTCCGATATGTCTCTAAACAAAATATTCATGGCATAATTTTTTGCATTGGTGGTCCATTCATCCTGGGTATGTTTGCTGAAGTTGAATCGGGAAATTTAAATCCGGCCTGGGATTGTTGGGAAGGACGAGAGGGGAAACATCAAATGCACTCCGATATACTCTCGAGTCGTCTCTTGTTTGCAGAGGACAATGAATTGCAGTTTGCCTTTCCGGGCGGTCTTGTAGGTGTTGGAACTACGATGGATCCAACCTTGACGCGTCGCGATAGGCAGGTCGGTCATGTTTTCGGCCAGGTCGGCTCTCTTCCTGACGTTTTTACAGAGCTCGAGGTAAGCACATTGTTGGTGCTACTCTTCGTTAAAAAGACATCTTTCGTCTTAAAGATAACTCATTTTAACTGTGAATGACAAATTTTTGTCGGCCGGATTAATTTTGGGAGTCTTCTGGGAGCTCGATCAGTGGGTAGTGGGAAGCAAGGGAAGGTGTCTCAATTGGATAAGGTAGAGATGTTGACTTTGAACATTGGGTCTATGACCTGACCACCGGAGCTCGAGTAACTGCTGTAATGAGATCTTCCTAAACTACAGCTAACTTTTCCGGTGTGCACGATGAAAGGTGAGAGGGTGGCGCTCAGCAGAATGCTTGCCGGACATTGGAGGTTGACTTGATGAGGCACATCCAAGGCTCCATAGAAGTTGACTCTTCAAGAGCCACCCTGCCGGCTCTATATAAGTTGAAAATTATGTCGGAAAACATGTAATTATGTAAAAAATAATCATTAAATTTTGGACCAGATCATTTTAGACCAAATTTACCCCATTTGCGTCTCTTCAGGCTGGCGCACCTAAAGATCATTTTATTAGAGGTATTTTGAAGTATGGTTGAATGAATCGGAATCGGAATTGGAATCGGCTTTCCAATGAATTGGAATTGGAATTGGAATCGGAATCGGAATCGGCTAAGAATCGGTTTTCTTGAATCGGTTCATGGATCGGTCTGAATCGAAATCGGTCTGAATCGGTTATAGAAAAAAATTTGATATTAATGTTATTTTGATATTATTGTGTAATTATAGTTTATGATACTTTTTAATATTTTTTAGATTTTTTTAAAAATTATTTGGAATTAATTATTATTTTTTACTCGAGTCGGATTCGAGTCAACTTTTAATTACGAAAATACCATCCCTTCTCCCCCACCTCCACCCTTTCACTGCCGCCTCCACCCCCGGTCCTCGCCCCACCTCCTCCTACCGGCGACGGACGTTCTGGCTTCCCCCTATCGGGAATGCCCTGCCCC
>JAVDBV010002161.1:0-19012 GCA_032619315.1 Piper longum
CCGATCCCCTCATTGCCCTCGCCGCCACCTTTTTGGAATTTTCCCTCTCTGTTTTCCCCCTTCCCTAGTCCTCGTTCGCCCTCACTCGAGCCTGCCTGCCTTCTCCGACCATCGCCGCCCACCGCTGTGGCGGCCCCACCATCGGATCGCACGGCTCTAACTCCTCCTCACCATCCCCTAACTAAGCCTACCCTTTTCCCCATTTCTCCCTCACTGATCACCCCCATCCCAGCCCTAACCGACTCTATGAGTGTAGAGCCTGGCCGCCTTCACCGATCACCCCTATCCCACCTGCCCACCCACCTCGCACCCCGTTCCCTGCCGTCCCCAGCCCACCCATCACGGCTAGTGATACGGCCATACCGGTGAAGCCAATGAACAACATGGGCCTCATCCCAAACCTGCCCAAATAAAGAGCCGAGACAATGCCCATGATGACGGTCACAAGAACAAGGTCCTTCTTGTCATGGATGGCGGCCGCCTTGAACTCCTCGGGGCAGTAGTACACCACGGCGCCGTTGCCGGAGGCCTGCATGAAGAAGCTGATTCAATGGCGACCAATAACATCTTCCTCACTGGCGGCGACGGCCCCTTGTTTGATGATTGGTTTGCCCCTGTGATGGTGGTTCGTATGGACTGTTGTATGTGTTCCAGCCTTAACGAAGCCTCGTCGTCGTCGTCCGTCGTCCTCATCAACACCAGCTTGGCCTCGTCCATCTTCCCGCACACGACGAGCCACGACTCCGGCATGAATATGACGCCGACGCCGATGGCGACAGCCGGGACGGCGCGATGCCGAGCATGAGGCGCCAGCTGTAGTGCATGGGCAGGCGGGCGAAGGTGTAGTTGAAGACGTAGCCGAGGAGGATGCCGACGTTGATGAACACCTCGGGCAGGAGGTGAGGAAGCCCCCGGTGCAGGCCGGGGAGACCTCGGCGGTGCAGACGTGGGCGATCATGAGCAAGTAGCCGACGCCGAGCCGGCCACGACCCGGCCGGCGTAGGAGTTGAGGCCCATTAGAACTGCACCGGCCAAGAACGTGATGGCGGCGAGGACGATGGTGTACCTCCTCCCAATCTTATCCGACGTCTTCCCCGACGCAAGGGATCCAAAGAGAGAGCAGATGTTTAATGACCCAATCAGGATTTCGACATGGGTCGATGAGATATGTGGATCTTCTCTAATGAACAGCACCGCACCACTCATCACACCAATATCTAAAAATCAAATTAACACACCAAGCATGAACAAAATCATCAAGATCATCACCCATGTTTTAGTAGTATTGGTATATATAGATATATTTGATTCATATAAAGCAAATTAACCATAGTGATCTCATACCATAGCCTAAGAGAATGGATGTGGTGGAAGCCAAACAGGCGCAGGCGAGAAAGAACTTATTACCGAAGAAGCCAACTTCTTCTTCCCTCGGTTGGACGTAGTGATCTCCACCGGAGCCATGGCCAACGACTCCATTTTCGCACCTTTCTATCTTCCCAAATTACTTTGGCTAACACTTGTAGTAGGCCCAATAGCCCCCCACAATGGACTTATAATAAGGGTTCTTTTAATTCAAAAATTAGTTTAAAAAATAAAATTATCTCATTAATATATATATAAAGCATCAATATTATATATAATAAATGTGAGATAAACCTAACAACTTGCCTACCCTTCATAAGAAAATACATACAACATAACTAATTAATGCTGCTTGACTCATCATATGTATAATAGTTTGGAAAATTTTTAGCTCTTCCCCAAAAGCGACGCCGGCAGAGCTAAATGCTGCTCTAATAGTTTAGACGTGTAATTAGGAAAGTTTAGAATTGCTAGAATTAGGAAGGAGGAGAGTGGGAAATACATAAGAAAACGGGAGAAAAAACAGCAAAAACATTCAGGCATATATGGATTTTAGTTGGATAAAATGGATGACTACGTTAATAGATGGCAACATTATAATACTTATTCATGTCCGACTACAAGTGATTGGATATAATAGTAGATTTTGGTCTTCATCCCCTGAACTCGAGAGAAAATTTAGTAAAAGAAATTGTAAAATGTTTTCATCAGTGGCTATGGTAATACTTCAATAGAAGTTTATTTCCCATAACTTTGGTCAATATAAATAAAATTATTTTATAAATTACTAGACAGAATCTCAGAATATATTTTTTAAACTAATTTTAAAAATATTATTAATATATGTTTTAATTTACATCGATAATTTTTATTACATTTATACATTTTCATTTTAGTTTAAATTTTTTATTTATTTTTAGTTGTTTGGAAAAAGATTAAATATAATTAAACTCGAATTAGATATCTTAGTCCATACTTATTTTAATAATTATTTATAACTAAACACATATAGTCAATTAATGAAAATTTTTGCAATTTTTATACGCATGTGATAAAAATATAATCTTCCAAACGTAGTTATAATTCAATTAGATTTTTCAATATAAACTACAATTAATTAATGCATTCCTAATAAGAATGGTGGATAATTGTATAATATTTGACTAATCTTTTTTTAATAAAAAAAAGAGTAAAATCATAAAAATACTTGAATTTTTTATATAAAATGTAAAATTTAAAATAAATATTTAATTAGTATTTTCTTAATAAGAACGGGTAAATCTATAATAATATTTAAAAATACGTGAAAAATTTATAATATGTGGACCCATGTTGAGAAGCATTGTGGTAGCTAGGTTTAGATACAAATGTTGCTTTAGTTATACATGTTTTTGAATATCAATTTTAATAAATTTAAAATTAATAATATTTTGAATTGATTTTATATTTAAATTGTTTCAAATTCTTAATTATAAGAATGTAAGTATGCATATTAAAAATTATCGAACCATTCTAAAACAGTAAAACCTAATAGTCAAGTACCCTGATGCACTGTGTATGTGAATAATCTATATCTAATCAACTAAATTTTAATAAGGAATAGGAACACATTAATAAACACATATACCTTGCTTACACACTGATAAATCATACACTAAGTATATAATTAATCTAATTATTACCTAAATAATAATTAGTATATATAACATGTTAATACAAGCCTTGCGCTCATGGTCCAAAAGTTTAACCAAGTCAAACTAAGACTTTTTTGAACAAGCCAATTTTGGAATTAGTGGAACAACCTCATAAATACAAATTGATGGATAAAAATTTTGGCCAGGGCCCAAGTATTACATTCTCCAACTAAGTTTTTTTTTTTTAAGTGTTTAGGGAGGGCATAAACATTTTAGTTTAAGAAGCCTTGATGAAATGGAAAAATTAATTTGGAGTCTTTATGTGATAAAAAGTACTAGGCTATTAAGTTTGATATGTAAAACTCAAAAGGAATTAAAGATAATAATTAAATACTATTTAAATAAATATTCTAATATAGAGAACATGTTCATCTCACATTGATTCATTTTTTTACTTTAATCAAGAGTGACCATTATTTGATGAATGTGCTTGTATTATTATCTAATTGACTGCAAAATTATCTATTCTCTATATATTTTTCAGACAGATTTGATGATCATAGAATTTGCATAAAATGTAAAAGTAACTTAATCTTTCACCCGCAAAATATAGTAATCACGAATCCTTTATGGTCTAATACCACCTTTAGTAATATTTGCAAATAATATTTATGCTAACGTGACCTGAGATAAGTGCCAAAAATACTAAGGGGTTATATATATTAACTATTAGGTTTTTTCCCCTCAAGATTATATTATTTTAAATATTTTTATTATATAATATAAATTTATGTATTTAGGATTTGATATATTGCCATGTAATGGAAGAAATGATGTCACCAGAGACAGCTGAAAACGAAAGTCATGCAACCAGGTCGGGTTTCCCGAACCCACCAATATTAATGACCTGAACTCAACTCGGGAACTGCACATATGTACACCTTACATGATTTTTAATTTTAGCAATAGCATATTATACAAATTTAGCCAAATAGTGAACACATGAGTTTAATCATTTCTTTAAATATTTAATTAGTATAAACTCATAAGCTTAATTATTTTTTTAAAAGTGATTTAACCAAGTTTATGATAGTAAACACTATCCCCTTAATATATTAGATCTTACCAAATAGGTATTGAATATGTAATTAACTAATTGAATTAACTAATTAATTGAGGATTTTTTTGTAATCTGATATAAGTCTAACCTAAAATAGAACCGGACATCATTCTATATTATATAAAAGTTTTTTTTAATTTATACCCCAAAGCCAACTTAGGCCTAGGTTCTTCCTTTATCATCGAATGATTAACCATCTTAAGACTGCTAAAACTCACATTTACATAAAATAATTCTCAACATCGTGTTTTCTCTCATGTATGTATATTTTTTAAAAGTTTTTACGCACCAAAAATATATAAATAAAATGCAATTTAGAGTAATTTTGTAACTCAGTAGAAACACTAATAATATTATAATCATCCACATGACCATTAAAAATGATTGGCCAAGAAATGCCGTTCATTGTCCGCCACAGATCTATTTAATCCTATGCTGGCTATATTTGGCTTGATGTGATATCATGAACGGTCAGGATTGCATGCATCACCACGTGCGTCCATGGTTGGCGTGCAAAGCGCCCAAACTCTAAATAAAACTAATAAATAAAGAGGAATTCAAGTGACATGTAGGGTGTAAATGAGTCAAATCTTGCGAGCTTTTTGTATTAGGCTCGGCTTAACTCGGCTCGCACTCATTAATTTTATGCTCGAAAAAATATTCGGTTCGAAATATATAAATTTGTTGAACAACGAACAAAACTTGAATGTTCGACTCAGCTCGATTTAAAATTCGAACTCAATATATTCAAACTCGAAAAAATATTCAGTCGTAAATACTATTGAAGCACATTAAACTTATATAGTGTTGGAAAGAAATTTTTAATCTTATATAAGTCGAGTACAAATTAAGCACAAATATTTATTCGACTTAAAATAAAACGAGCCAAACTCAAAAATCATGACAAGCTCGATTTGAATAGTTTACATGGCTCATTTTATATTAAGTCAAATTCATTTACAACCTTAATGGGCTCGTTTACTCCCGTAGTCACATTGTCCGCTGAAGAAAACTTTTTTTTTTCTTCAAGCAAGAAAGCACTGTCGAATGCTTAGATTTCCCATACCCCTTTCGACTTTGCATTTATTTCTTTTAATTTGCAGGGATGAGCCATTAGTTCCAAAGCAACAGCAGTTTTACGTATTAACTGTCTCAAGAGCTTCAATGGCAAGTCGCACAGTAGCCAATACATCACTCTAGCAATGAAAGAGAAATCTTTTGGCACGGTGTAGAATGGTGCAACAATCATTCTTCCTGTAGCAAAAAAAAAAAGATTATTTGACTTCATAATAGTTTGTATAATGTATATACAGCATATCCATGTGCAAATGTTTCTAGACTTGCAAGCTGTTTATGAACAAAACTCCCTGGAACCAGAATACATACAAAGCTTGTGACATGATATCAGGTATACAAATGTTAAAATAAATTATTCTTACAGATACAAGAAATGAATAATTCAATCTCCAGCCTAAAAGATTCTTGAGTCACGTAAAAGAATTGAGACCCGCCAAGAGCTCCAGGCTAGCAAATAATACAAATAAATAGTAGATTAATGAAAGGCAGAACTTCACCACATTATTTGGACAATGACCGTAGGCCAGCTTGCAGATCCTCTAAGGTGATGCTCACCAAATTATCTTCATTCGCACTGTCGAAGTCGAGCCTGAGATCTAAGTTCTCTCTTGCATTCACAAGCATTGGATCTACTAGGCCTCCATTCATCTCTTTCCTTTGTTTTTCTACAGTTTCTCTCTCAATAAGTCCAGCAATGGCATTCATACTGCATGAACTATCCAATCTAAATCCGTAAAGTACACTATCTTCAGCCTGGTTACTCATCTTCATGTGAGTTATCTGAGCTAATTCCGCAGAACTAAAATCACTAAAGTGGAAAAATTTAGTGACTCTTCTGCAGAATCCTTCATTTGCAGAGATCACTCTCTTCATGGGTTCACTATATCCAGCAAGTATGACAACAATTTTTCCACTGTCCATGACGGACATGATCTCTTCTAGAGCTTCAATTCCATAATCTTTGTCATCAGATTTCTGCATTGGTATTAACCTGTACGCTTCGTCCACAAAAAGAATCCCACCTTCCGCTTCTTGGATCTGCATAAAGAAAGTTGATAAATTCCACAGTAGTACACCACCAGAGGATTTAAAGAAACAGCCACCATTGACAGAGGAACTGGAACATGCACACTTACTTTTCTTCTTGTTTTTGGTCCAGTGTGCCCAACAAATTCCCCCACTAGATCTGTCCGCTGAACTTCAGTCACCTTCTCAGTAGGTAGTATTCCTACCATATGAAGTAGCTTGCCCAGAACTCTAGCAACCATTGTTTTACCTCAAAAAAGTAAATCATACAAAGAAGCCGTCAATTGACACTCTTAATACAGAACAATTGACTTGATACAACCCCGGAAGTCGTATCAAAGCAAATGATGAAATGATACCTGTTCCGGGATTACCAAGAAATGCCATATGCGGAACTCTGCCTTTGGCAACTTTAAGCCCAAGAGCTCTGCGCTTCTCATCTAGAAGCATCCCTTTGGCCCATTTTCGAATCTGCATCTTGACATCATTCAGTCCTACAATCTTTGCCAAAGCAACTTCAAGCTCAGACATCTTAAATTTAACTTCATTGCAAGCTGCCAATGCTCTCCTCTTCTTCTGCTCCTCAATGTGTGAACAAATAAATTCCCTTAACTTTTCATAATTTGATCCTTGGGGGAGGTGATCTAAAGGTGTCATACCCTCCTGTGTTAACAAATATGTAGTATGAACAATATGCCTCTTCAAGACTTTAAAGTTGAAAGAGAGTAAAATAAAACATGTCACTAACATTATCTTTAGCAAAGCAATCAGCATTATGTTCGAGCAATATTTTCACAGTTGACCAGTCTTGTGCTTGGGTAGAATGCCATACAGCCAAATGTAATGGAGTCATTCCATTCTGTAAAAAAAATCACGGGAATAAATTACTACTAATATTCCATTTATCCTTGTGAAATAAATTCTTCGAACATCTGTAATCTGTCACCAGGCAATGCATAGCCTAGCAAGATTTTACCTTGTACACATGACCGAGAAACAATATAAATAACAAGAAAAACATACAAAATTGAATGATTACTTGTTCTCTAAAAATGTATGATCAATTAGTTCCAAATGTAACAAGCTGAACTAGTTAGTTTTCAAGGGGAATAGGACTACAACAGCCACAATAGAAAGTCTACTGAGAAATTAGAAATGTGCATTGACATGCACTTGTGTGCATTGTCTAAGTACAATATGATGCGGTATGTAAAAGCACACACACCTATACATCTTCAGAGTGAGCTACACACTTTAATGGTATCAGTAAATCTACATCTCTCACCTTCTACTACTTCATCCTTTCACAGACCAATGTAAAACATAGATAATGAATAAAAATAGAAGGGAAAACACTCACACTTGTTTTCGCTTGCAAAAGTGATCCCCTTTCTAGGAGCAGTTTCACTGCATCACCGCTGTTATTCTTTGAAGCAACATGAAGTGGGGATTCACCATACTGATAAAAGAAGGAAAGAAGAGTTCAGCAAATGAAGGAAACAAACACATATCAGACATAAATTTTCTCATCAAGTACCATATTCTTCGCCTCTAGCTCAATATCTTCGGGACCGCGCCACTCGAATAAACACCTCATGATCTCCACGTTGTTGTTACCAGCAGCAATGTGGAGTGGCGTTTGACACATCTGATAAGCGTTGTGGTGACAATAAGAATCAACATACAATATGTAACGAAAATTCAACCCTCACTGTCAACAGCTGACATTGCGTAAAATAAAGACACTCCCCATCTTCCTTACCCATGAACAAGATTGAGCAATTCCTCAAGAAAACAACTAAAATCGATACAGAAAACAGAGCAAAATTGGCTAGAAGTTACATCAACAACCCCATTTGAAGAAATGACAAATTTCTCTAAAGCATCTGCTCGAGGAAAAATTGGAAATTGTAAACCAGTAAATCATTCTTGGCCAGAAAATCAAGCTCATCTAATAATTTCCGGTAAAGATCGGTTCTTTTACGACCAGTGCAGCCAGGCATCTACCATTAAACACGCAACATACTTTCTTTCCCAGCAAACATGCTAATCAGCCCCAAATTTCCAGACGATTTGTAAAAAACAGAATAGCAAGAGACAGAGAAAAGAACAATCTTTCTACCATCGAGAAACGAAAATCGAGCAAAAATAAGTCGCAATACCACATCATTGGGAGCGTTGAGCAGGGCAGGATTCTCCCGGAGCTTCATCGACAGACCCTCCACATCCCCGGCCTTGGCGCAGGAGTGGACGGTGGCCGGCCTCGCACCCACCCGGATCAGATCCAGATTCCCCGGCATCCTCGCAACCACCACCGCCGCCGTCTCCGTCAACGACCCGGCCGAGCTCCGACTCCTCGCCGCTGGTGGCACCGACTCGCAGCGGCAAAGTGCAAGCCCTCTCTTCCTCTTGGCGTCGCCGGTGGCCCCCGATCCCACCACCATGAACCGGAGAGCCAAAGAGACTAGCTTTGTCCCGGCAGGGTTCTCCGGCGAACGTTTTCCGACGGTGAACGGTCGGGAAATGTTCTTCGCTTCCGTGAGGTTGTGAGGCGGCCGTTATATACGGGTAGGAGCAGCGTCCGCGAAGGGGACGCCGGATTGTGAGGCGGGGAATCCGGACGCGCCATTTTGCTTTCCGTATTTGCCCTCGTTTAAAAGTATTAACGGACATTTGCTGCCCGTCTCACGCCGATACCTCCGACTCGGTATTGGAAGGTGTATCGTGGTATGTTCTGGGCCTAAGATAAATAATATATACATATATATATTTTTAACCAAAAATAATCAGAGGTAAATGCAAGTCTTCTAATTAATATTGGTACTAAAACCTAATGAGCAAGTAAATATATAAGGTGGTAGCAGCCATTTATGATTAAAAATATTAAATTATCATTAAAGATATTTAATTAATGATAATTTTCTTGTTTCTGATTATGTCTTTAATCATATTATGGTAAGACCTTATAGAAATTATTATTTATTTTTAATGTGTAAAGGTATAAGTTTTTACAATTTTTAAGCAAAGATTATTTAAATATTTAATTTCTTTGAAATAAGTCAAATTATTTTTAATTTCTTTGTTTAAAAAATTATTAATGAACCCCTTTTGACATCTTAAGCGGTAAATTGACTTTCATTGAGTGACGAAGTGGACCATGATGGTTTTATTAATCGGCCATCTAGCATGCCAACTAAGTATACTATTAGTAAACATGCATTTGTCATATAATCTTAAATAAAAAATAAAAAATATATTATTAATGATGTGGTATTTATTACGTCATTCTAAATTTGAAAAAAAAATGTGCAAGATTCTTTGTATTTAAAATGACACAGCAGATATCATGTCATTAATAGTATACTTGAATTATATGCTGATTAACTATTAATACATTTATTTGTGCCCAATTCATCACTTAATTAGACTAACTTAAAATTGTTAGTTATGAAAAGGATTAAATATTCATTCCTGAAAGATAAGGTTATTATGCGATGATTTAACTTATTTTAAAAGGAGGGGTTTAGTTATATTTACCCAAAATTTTCTTTAAAATTGACCCCTTTTAATATATATGTTTTTTATAACATTGTTTGTGGTTATAAATTTTATAATTCAACTACATACATGTTCTATAGTATGTGACCTTAATGTCTGATTTATATGCATACATGTTATCATCCATGCTTAAAATTTACTTATATTTATATTACGACCTATAATAGAATAATGTATGACATTATTCTGCTTTAAAATTTTTCAATTGGGAATTTTTTTATGTATATTACTAATTAGTGGACATCATTCTTTACAAAATAAATTGTAAATTTGGATTCAAATTATTGTCAATTTCATATACAATTTGTCCAAGTAATTATAATCGTTAAAAGAGGACGATATGTCAATTTCTTTTTCGGATAAAAAATTATCGTTTATTACAAACCCACTATGTGTAAATGATAAGTTGAGTATAAACATATAGGTTATGATAGTAAAAAAAAAAAGCCAGCTGTGTCTAAGTTTTTTCATATGGATTTTAAACATTTTCCATTGGAAAATTTTGTTAAATATTTGCATTAAATGCCACGAAATGTCATGCCCAAATTGTGTAATCGGGTTCCTAAATAAAAATAAAAATGCATAATCGGGCAATCGGCTGGTGGGGCCGACTGACCGAAAGATGGGTAATATTGGGAAAATAGAAAGAAAAGTGTCGGCTGGAATCGAGAAATACAGAGCATGCAAAGCTGTGGTTCACGTGCTTTGTTATGAAACAAGTGGTCAAGACGTACTAATTGAAATTACAGTATTCTTTGGAATAAAATAATAATAGCATAATTAAAATAGAATTTGTTTAATAGTTTTTTTTTTCAGAAAACACATTTTACATGAAAGAAACAATTAAAAAAAACGGCGATTATGATACAACGCGTAGAACAAGCTCCAGATGCAAGCTTGCGTGACACAATATTTATAGACTTGAGACTTAGAGAACCAAGGACCCTAATATCATGATCACTATACAACTCAGAAGTTGTTACATTAGGTATGTAGTATTATTATAACTGAAGGAAGGTAATCAGTGGAGATAATTTCGTCCTTAAGCTTATGTTTCACAGTATACTTCAGTACTATTAGTTCAGCAGCTACAAGCTCTACTTCTTGGCTTGATTCAGTTGATCCAAAACCTGCAAACAACAACCTGCCACTTGGGTTAAAAACTACAAAAGCCCAACTAGCCTGTATTGATTCATTTATAAAACTTCCATCCACATGAATGATAAATTTAGCATCAAAATTTATTGTCACAGTTGTGCTCGTTACTGAACGGCGAAGGTAGAAACCTTCGTAGGCTTAAACAAACTTGATTTATAAGCATTATAATACTTCCAAACAAAGGAAATAGCGTATTTTTCCGCTGGCAAGAATCTGCATAAATTCCTAGCATTCCAAATAGCTTCAATGATGAACCTAGCCAACAGTCTAAAATTAGGTTGTTGTTCTCTAATACACGTAAAACGGGAATATAATTAATAGTTAGAAAATAAAAACAATAAAATTTCTCACCATAAGAAATTTACTATGTAGTTTAATATATTATTCACAATTTAAAAATGTCTTATATGATATTCATGATTTAAGGGTATTTTTTTAATGACCTAACTACCTTTGGATTAAAAAATTATTTAATGTTTAACAAAATTTGAGTTGGGCTTCAAAAAAATTAACCAAATCAAATCAAACTAAAATACAATTTTCTTTTAAATAATTTGTTTATATATATATATATATTCAAGGGTGGAATGGTTGTTTGGGTAAGTTCATGTGATATTGGGGATCATGTTAGAGCTTTCTCACCTATGAAATAATAACCACAAATACAAAAAAATAAAGTGAAACACGAGAGCTTTTTACATGGTTCCTTGGGGCTCGATCTGCATTCCGAATAATGAGTTTGTCTCACAATCCACTATTTGATAAGCTTTGCTACAAAAATACAAATAAATAAATTCTTTGTTGGCCTTAGAATGCATGTCCAACTTTAGATACTCTGGTTCAACCTTTCTTTGGTCTTCAAATGATAAAGCTGACTTCGCCAGTGCATTTGGAATGTCGAAAAACGCAGGAGCACCAAGTTCCGCATGAATCTAAAGGCTGTTGAATAATTTCTGAAACAAAGATGGGTTGAATCGAACCGGATTGGTTTGAATCGAGTCAGGTCAGAAAACTCTCTGAACCAAGTCGGTTCAGGCTTCTGAACCAGGTGGTGTGCATAGTTGTTGGGCAGAGATTGGGTGCGTCAGGTGGACAATGGTGTGTGGTACGCCAATACTTGGACGGGTCGCGAACAGTTGAAGACGTGGTCATGACCTGCAGATAATGATCAAATCGGCGAACATGGTTAGAAAAGAGCGGGGTAACTGGTTTTGATTGAGGCAGTTGGGCGCAGTCACGTACATGTGGGCATGACAGACACCGAAGAAGAGTGCAATGCCAACAGCGCGGAGGGTTTCGGTGGACAGCGAAGGTGACAAGTCCTGGAGACTGCCCAAATTGGTCGAGTACGGCAGGGGGAGTTGAACCAGGATGGCGGAGTAGTCGAAGATGGCACCGACCGGCTAAAAAATGACAATGACAGCAACAACGGTAATCATCAAATTTTTGAGGTCTGGTTTCGGCTGACTACGAGTAGGGGTGTTAAACAAGCGAGTGAGCCGAGTTCGACTTGTGTTCGTTCAAACTCGACTCAAGATCGAATGAGTTTTGAACATATACGTTTGAGCTCGACTTAAATACTTTTTACTTATTCGATCTCGACTCGAATAAATTTAAACTGTTTGATTTTTTCGAGCTCGACCCAACTCGTTCGCGAGCTCGAAACCGGTTCGATTAAAAGCCAAACTCAATTAAAAATATGCAATTGGTGTGATTTGAACCCACAACCTTCTTAAAAAATTAAGGACTTGAATACCTACTATCTCAACTATCTCACTTCTTTGCTAGTTTATTGTAGATAAATAAATATAACTAGTTATAATTAAACTTAAAAGTATATTATATATTTATATATAATATAAAAATTATTTTATCAAGTCGAGTTCGAGTCGAGCTACGAGTTGAGTTCGAGTCGAGTTATGAGTCGAGTTCGAGTTGAGGTACGAGTCGAGTTCGAGTCAAATTCGAGTTATAACCGAGTCGAGTCGAGTCGAACACGACCTTGCTCAAGCTTGGCTCGTAGGATTCGAGTTCGAGTTCGAGCATTTAAATATTAAGTTTCGAGTAGAGTCGAACCAAGCCGAACGCCAAATGCTCACAAGCTGGCTCGCTCAATTAGCAGCCCTAACTACGAGTGCGGGCAGCAACAAAGTTGCCGGTTACTTGGTATCGTCGGACTTTTGAGGTCTGATTCCACCGACTGCAAGTACAGGCAGCATTGAAGCTTGGTCGTAACTTATATTCAACAAGAAGTGAATAATTATTACTTTTATCATTGTTATTTAGTTTATATTTTTCTTCTTTTGAGGAATAGATATTAATAGTAGATTCTTTATTTTATACTCATAATTTTTTTTTTTGTATAATTAGTCAAGGATAACATAAAGATGCTTAAAATTCTTCAAATTATATAGTTGATTATATTGAGTTCAGCCATGTTAATTAGTTTCCTAGCAGTTATTCTTCGTGAGAATAATTAGTCAAATTAAATTTCATAGAATAAATAATCAGATACAGATTAAGCTATGGTGAGCAAGTTCGACATGGTCACATGTGAATTAAGTTTTCATCACCTAGAAGATGTCCTCTACGTTTTCAAGTTATTTAAGGGGTTAAATACTTATTTTACACTTTCGGGAGAATTTAAGTAAAGTCAATCATGTTTAGTGAGCCAAAGATCCTTATTAGATTCATGAGTCTATTTTGAACAATGGTTATAGACACATTCGTTCATATCTACCCATTTAGGATCCGTGTAGTGGGTCTAGATGTCGTTTAATCTTTAAAAATTAGTAAAAGGATGTGTAAGACAAGTAGGAAAGTTGGGAGGCATTTAAAGGCATAAAGGGGTCGATCTCTCTTATTTACAACCTTAGCCACCATCTCTCTCTCTCTCTTGCTCGGTGTCTCTATCCTTGCAATTCTCTCTCTACTCATTCTCTCTCTTGTGGCAATTCGTGTGGATTTTGTATGTGGTGCAAAGATTTAGACAAACACCAAAGAACAAGTTAATAATTACAATTAAAATGTGTAATTTTTAAATATTCATGCATCATGATCATAATTCATGTTGTTTCATATATTCTTCATATTGTTTGTTTGTTCTTGTAAGTTTTATAATGTTAAACTATGTTTAAACATGATCTAAATAAGTTTTTTAAGTAACATTAATAATCTTTTAATGATCTAGTATGACAATTAAATGGGATCGAGCATGCTTGGTAATAATTTACCTTTAAATAAATATATCTTTCTCAAAATAATATCATGAAAAAAGTAGGTTAAACCTAACTAGGTTACAAACTTATAATAACACATGATTTGATATTTTGAGAATATTAAAATCTTGTTTTTGTTTGATAAAAATTGAACTTAAAAAGAAAAGATGGAAAAAATCAAATTTCAAAACCCTTGCGCCAATTTCACAGCAATGGCTATCAACACTGTGATGCTGAGTATTATAGAAGGTGAGTACATGATGTAGTCTCGTGGCACCTTGATGCAAAATTTGTAGCACCATGACGCTCATGCAAAAACTTCTTAGGTGAGGCTCATTGCCACGACACTTAGAAGCCAAGGTTTCCAACTAGTACCCCAAACCTAATTTTTTGGTTTAATTTATATTATGCTTGATGCATGCTATGTTTATAAATACTTTAACATTATATGATGATTGTTTGGTGTTCTATGATTGTTAATAGTGTTATTAGCATGACAACATTGTTATGTTTATATCATGACATATCATGTGGATGTGTAAGCTATTCTAAGTTGTGATATAGAGTTATATTAGTCCTCAAACTAGGACAGTTGCAACTGTGCATCTAGGAGCTTGGAGTTGTGTGGATAAGGTCCACATTTATTTGTTATTTGGGGTGTTTTATGAAACACTGTGTCACACCCCAAATTCGGATCACTCTCAAACCTATTTAGAAATGCTATTAGGGACAAAAACCATTCTTAACTCTATATTAAATTGGTCAAGCCACCATAGAGGAAGAGATCTACTTTCAGCGTCTTAAGACAGAAAATTTCACATACAATGCATGCATGAGATGTTCCAAACCTAACACGATCCTATATGTATGTTACGACAACTAAAACATATTTTAAAATAATTCAAACACGATACAAATTCAGAAAACATTGGATTTTTTAAAAAATCAAAATGGTAGAATTTCTCCTAAAAGTGCAATAAGGGTCATTCTGTCAACATTAAATGTATATACATCAAAATATATATTCACAGTATATTATCACACAAAGATTTTCCATACATTATTTTCTCCATTTCCTTTGAGTTGGGTCTCGACCCACTTGCTTGTCCTGTTTAGTTTGAATCACAACTTTCGAAAGACATCACATGTGATACAATCAAAATTTAAATCACATCATGATAAAGGTTTCAAAATTTATATCACGTGTCTTACAATCAAAATTCATATCACATCATGATAAGGTTTCAAGCCAATCACATATCATTAAAACAACACATCACATTCTTTACATCATTGGTAAGTACATGTGTGCAAAATGGCATTGTTGCTCTTCCGTAATACCGACAGTTCTCATTCAGTCTGGTTCTCACCTACATATAATAATAAGAAAATGTAAGCAACGAGTGTTACTAGTCTAGAAATAATTAAATATCAAACTGATGTATGAGAGTTGACTCTCATGTTAGGATAAAACATTTATATCTTCATATGAACACTCATAAGAGTAACTATTAAGGAGCCATGAAACTATAGTCTCGATAGCGTCCTGTGTTGATTGGTCTGATATCTCTCTCGACATGTTCTGAACTATCCCATGCTCAGGAAAATTAGTATACTAAAACTCTCTGCATCATTCATATATCACTTGGCCCTGAGCATAGAGGCTGAATACTCTCATGCAGTTACCTGTAGTACCTTGTAAATGTACATGTCTAGACATGTGCTACATTGCAGTACTTGTAACCTACACACTTCTTCGAGTTTGAGGAAGCTCAAAATGGGGAGTTGTCTGGATACCTCAGGATTGGAACGACTAGCTCACCAATCCAAAGCTCGATATTACTAACACGAGCACTCTCTCACATACGTGCGAGTCAATTTCTGATGTTCACATCTCACATAAAACCATCAAAATCATTTTATAGGGCTAGGTAGGGATTTTCAAAAGAGGCTTGGAGGCAACTTGATTTGGATCTACGTTTTTTAAATAAACTCGAGAGATCTTATCCTCAAGGGTTTTTAATTCGGAAATCATTTGTCTGAATGGCCTGTGTGAAGTGGAGTCCAATAAATCTACCATTCAACACGCCCTGTATCAATCAAATCAAAGTACGATGGAATAAATCATAAAATCAAAGATTGAGTCCTAAACGGACCTGGTAGGAACTCCATGTTGGTTCTTGCGCCTAGGCGGCAAGCTCCTACTCCATGCCACACATCAAAGCTAAATGCTAACACCTAGTATGATATATGAATGTCAAACTCATCATCAACTCATATGAAACATGTCATCCAAATCATGACAAAATCCCTAACTAGGGCATTCAATCCCAGTCAAGTTATCTATGATAAACCATCTAAATGATAAGCAATCGACAATAACAATTACATTCATATATCATACCAACTTGCATTCGATCCTATGATAGAATCATCCATATTTATCGATAATATACATATTACAATCAAGTGCATCAATTAGTAAGCTATCCAACAATTTATCATCCCAATATATTGACAATCCCATAGATTCCTCAAAATCATGAAAACTAATCCGTACACCATTATGCAATTAAATTATTAATCCTAAATCATATCCCAGTTCTTTGACACATCATGATAATTAATAATCTATGATGCAATTAAGTTTAAACAAGTTATACCTAGTGTCGTTGACGACAACGGCGGCAATAGACAACGTCTATTGATGAGTCGGCTAGGATTCAGCAAGACCACGTGGTTTGACTCGAGGCTGGCAAGGTATGCCATCGACACACAACAAACACGACTGGTGGTAATGTTTTGCTACGAGTAGTCGAACAGCAAGGGAGGAGGAGGTGCTGGTCTCCTATAGTCATGACAAGAGAGGAGGTTGGCAAGTGTCACGGTGGTCTGGCAAGGTGGTGGCATCGTGTGCTCCGGCGACTCGCTAGAGAAGTTAAAACAGTGAGGGTGGCTTGGTGGGGAAGAGAAGAGCGCCGAGAAGTGTGCATCCGGGCTCCCACGTGAGCCAAACCGGTGTGTGAGGGGACAACCTAGTCTGGGCAATGCCTAACGGCGATGGTGGTTTGCTGGCTACGGCCGAGCCCAAAACAATGGAAAAACATCCAGTGGAACTCCACCAAGGTAGCAATTTTTTTCGTCCTAAGAGTGGTGTTTTGGTCGGCAAAGGGTGGACGACGACGGGGTGAGGAAGTGATGGCCTAGTCGGTGACAGCAAAGCACGATTGGTGGTGAGGCGCGACCGGCGGTGGGGGAGTAGGGAGGGTAGTAGTGAATCGAGATAGGAGAAGGAAGAAGGTGGAGGAAGAAAGAAGGAGAGGAGGCCAGGTCAATGGCGTTGGCCTTGATTGGGGAGGAGGAGAAGGGTCGGCAAGTCTTGGCTTACTATTGTATATAACTCATTTTTCTACCATGTTACTAACGTTATCGTCATATACTCGGGCATACTTAACCTTCATGGCTCATAATATACGATTGCCCTTGGTTCAACACACAAATTTTGAAACTGACTTGACTTGAATAGAAGGCTGAATTGGTCGGTTCACGAGTATAAACCTTTGACTCGAGTCACGGATTTTACACACTATTTGACAATATTTAGACATATTAATCGTAATTATACTATATTTTCTAACATGATATTGTGTTATGGTTTGCAAGTTACCATGTTATGAAGTAATTAAGTTATCAAGATATATGTATCAACTTATCGTTTTCAAGTATTAAGTTGAAGCATAAGACCTAGACTAACAAGTTTTTCACGTAGTTTTATTTAAATTCATGATGTTTTAGTAGACATATACCTTAAGTAAGGACCAAAGTCTGCGTTAAATAGCTGTTGTCTTGACGAAGCTAATGAATACCTGTGGTTATTATTCATGTTATTATTAGGGTTTGTGGTGGCTACCACATCTCCCAATATTGAGTTAAGATGCAATAAGATACTTACGTACTAAATTATTAGGAGTTGATGCAACCCAAGAGCCAAGACTAACAAGTAGTTTTTGTATTTTTCATGTGTTTTCACGATTTATTCATACCACCATGTTCGGTAAGTATACATGTTGTAACACCTTAATTTGGCTCACTCGCGAACCTAACCGAAAATGCAACGGGTAGCTTAACTATTTGCTAATCTACTTAATTTGGTCAATCGAATTCGGATTTACCATCGGCATCTCAAGATGATAATGCAAACATTCAATGCATGGATGAGATGCTTAGGCTCTAATGTTGTTCTAAAATATGATATGCAATCCATATTCAAAACAAAACAAACCCGTTAAAAATTTGAAAAGAACAACGATTTTTAAAACAAAATGGATAAAGTATCCCCTAAAAGTGCAATAGAGGCCACCATCTTAACAATAAATAATACATCTATGTAACAATAAAAGCATAAAACATTGCCAAACATTCACATCATAATATATTTTATCTTTTTGAGTCAGGTTTTGACCACATTTGCTCATCCTGTTCAGTTTTATTCATAATGACCATCACACAGATCATCTCATTTATTTACTCAAAAAATTCCTAAAATAAAAAATTCTAGTATTTATCCACAACCATTCATAGAAGTTCATCACATCACATTTTTATTCTATCTCAGTAGGTACACGTGTGCATGTTGCATTGCTACTCCTCCGTGGCCCTGATAATGCTTAGTCATTAGGTCCTCACCTACATGTATAATACTCAAAATGTGAAGTTGTCGGAACCCCTTAAGAATGGAACGACCCGCTTAGCAATTTAGAGCCCACTTTGGCTAGCACGTGCACCCGCTCATGGTACGTATGAGTCGACTATCCCCTTGTCTCACATCTCACCGAAAATTTGAAAAACTATATATA
>JAVDBV010002162.1:0-11235 GCA_032619315.1 Piper longum
TATATATATATATATATATACAATAACAAAGAGAGAATTCACTTCTGTTATTTATTTAAGTCTAGATCATTTATTTTATCAATGAAGCTTTTTTCCCCCCAAGATACCAATGAAGACTTTAGTAACCAAGATGATGACCAATAGTATGATGAAAAAAACATGAGTATAATCTTTGAATTAGAAACGCTAGTCTTTGTCAAGGGATGACGAAGAGTCTATACTAGCAACCATGAAAATTAACATAGACTAACTTAAAATAAGAGAGTCTTTGCCATGCACTGCGCCATAGACCAAGACCAGCTGCCATGGACGTGGAGGGTAACCACCTACCGAAGCTCTCCTTCTACCCACTCCCACTCCGGTCGCCGGAGCCCTCCGGCACCACCACGCCAACCCTACACACAGCCTGCTCCGTCCCCTTCCTCTGGGAAGAGTCCCCCGGCAAGCCCCGGACTTGCACCACCTCTCCTCCTTCCTCCATAGCCTTGCAATTGCACCTTCCCCCTCGGCTCCAGCTCCATGCCAAAACCGACATGCCAACGACAGTGCTCGAAGACAGGTTCGTGCAGGCCTCTTCTGTTCATGGGTCTTTTTCGTTTTCCAGCGAGAGAAGCCCCGAGAAGGAGAGGGTGCTGGCTGGTCTGAAGATGCATGAGAGTGGGAGGTTCTTGGAGAGGGGGTGGAGAAGGCGGCCGGCGAGGAGGAAGGGGAGGATCATGGACGGCGACGAGGGGCGATGGCAAGGTGAGGAGTGCAAGTTCGATGTCGTCTGTGTCTCATTCTATCAATTCTTGGTAAGAAAGGTCTCAATTTGTGGTTTTTAACTTAAGAAAACGAGAAGTTTTGGGTTTACATTGTTTTGTGGTTTTAATACATAGTCATCTCTTGTTCCAAAATTAGTGACTAAGAATTCCCAACGTTTGTTCTTTGTTTTGTATTTCACTTTATAGCCAATTTCCTTCATAAAATGAAATAATTTTGCTAGACTTCATGACAATAAATGTTCTGTTTTTAAGATCTTGGGACAGTTTGTCCTACTTTACAATCTTCAACCTGAGAAGAACAAAAAAGGCATTAAAAATAACTGCAATAATACTGGCATAATCACCGGAGAAAACTGTTTGTATTGAGTTATGAAATTGTTGATAGTTGGGAAAATTTGTCTGACTGCTTAGTGAAATGCAGGCAACCATCACCGGAAGCATCAAGCAGGTGGTGCCATGGAAGGTTAGAAAATGAAAAGCTCTGTTATAACACTTCTTTTTATGTTTCTTCTTCAAGGCATAAGTTTGTGCTACAAGCTCATAAATAATGTGACCATGTATATTGTAAAATTGCCATTTGCATATAGATAGATCAAAGAGGAAGGTCTACCTAAAAAACTGAGCATGTATCAAATCACAACAAATATAGCTTTTTATCAACATCTACTAATAATTCAAAGTATCATTTCGAGTAAATCAAAATTAAGGTTTTGGGCTTAGGTTAAGCTCATCCAAATTGACCATGCTCATGTATTATCTTTTTAAAAACTTGCAACGTAACTTGGATGTAATGTTTGTTTGCGAGTGTTTTTTTTTACTGTATCCATAAAAATCAACAAGGGAATACGAATGAAATGCAAATGATTATTTTAGACTATACATTTAGTTATTAGCATGTTTACACTGATTCAGACCCGCTAGTTGCTCTGCTTATTGGGAAAACAAGTTATTATTCTATAGAAGGATCAATTAAGTGGAGAAATCAAGACAGGTTAACTGGGCATGAACCAAGAAAACTTGAACCATACAGTTTAAAAGTAACTGTTTATTGTTAAAATTGGACTGCTCTATAAGGTATTACACTAGCTCCATTAAGGACCATTACAAACTACAAAGATTACCAATATTTAGATATCCTAAACCTACGCAGGCAACCTCTGTTACTTGGTTGTGATTAGGAAGCTAGAGATAAAACATGCTCAGAGGATATGAGCAAGGCCTAAGAAAACTACTGGGAAGCTGCAAGTGCCATTCGTTTTCTCTTCTTGTAGCTTGCCTTGAAGCAAGCCTGCCTAAGTTTCTTGGTCCCTTCTGTTAACTGCATTTCGGGCATTTTCTCCATCAATCTCTTGTGCTCCTTTAGCCTCTCTATCGACTCCTTTCCAAGTCCTATCTCCTTTCCTTCCCCATCATTTCTCTTCATTTCCTGCATTATTATTGCATAATAATTAGAATTATCATTATAACTACATACACACCGTATATCTCTGTGTTAATACTAATCAACCAATGAGGTTCACAAGCGTTTGCACCTGGACATTTTGAATGAGAAACTCTAAGCTCTTCATCTTCCTATGCGGCCACCTCTTGATGCCTAGGTCTCTACACCTCTTCTTCAAAAGAGTTAATCCCACTTTCATCTCTTTGGCTGCCCGTGTGATGGGCAAGTAGAAATACGTCGAAATCTCTTCGAAATCGATCGAAACTGATCGCTTTTTTCGCTCAAAACTCACACCACCACCCTCGGAACTGCCGCCATATCCCGTGCTATTGACATCTCCTTTCGGAGGCTTCATCATTTGCAAGCGTAAGTCCTTCGCCATCATGGTAATATTCTCGTTTCCTTTCTCTTTCTCAAACTCAGATTTGCTTGCCGCGTCAACAGGCTCTGATCTGTTGTTAATTACTGATGTAACAGAGTTTTCATTGCATTGTGGGACGATAGCGCTCGTGCTGTGGTCATCCCACCATGGGAAATCCATGTCAAACACCGCCACATCTGGCTTTGATGTGTCCCATGGGTCTTCGACCTGCAAGCTGGGAATCCAGTCATCGTAGCAGACATCAAAAGTCTCCATGCAAGGAGTATTTGCCCAATCCATATCGTCGAGCAATGGAGGAAGCTCTAAGTTGCTGCAATAATCAAGCAACGACATGAATATATATGATATAGCCTCCATACATCATACGTAGAAGCTGGTCTTGTCTATTACCTTGAGAGGTCGTTCAACCAATAGTCTGAGAAAAGGTTGCTATCCATCTTCAGATCGTTGAAACTCTTACTAGCATCCATTATCACAAAAATGAAGTTATAGTGAGAACATACAGGAATTGCCCAAGATATCTTGAGTTCAGGAGAGAACAATATGAGCAGGCAAGTATAAATACCGTATATTTTTGAGTATGAACTCAAGAAAGGGGTTAAAAAATGTAATGGATAATTTAATGTTCTTAATCTCCAAATACACCCACTCAATTACTTGCACAAACGTTATCATTCATTTCATCATGTTAATAGTTCAATTAAATCACTGCCACGGATTGTAATTAGTAGGTGTACCATGATACAATATATGGATGCCCATCAAAAAAGGTATATTTTTTATTTATTATTTATTATTTTATATTTGGTATTAGTTTTATTTTATTCTCAAAGGGGATGCGTTAAACATAGGAGTGAATATGATTTACTTCGGTTATCGGTAATGAAGAGACTTTGGAGCCGACGCGATGATTAAATTGCAAGGTTGTGAAAGATTAATTCATTTTGCATTGGATTTGATGAGTTATTAAGGTGGATTTTTTTGCTGATTACCAATGAGGTTTGAGTTGAGCATTAACTAATGGCCCCCAAAGGCTGGCCATTGTAGATGAGCCTAATGTTCATCCTCATCCTCTGTTCATGGTATTCTTAAGTCGTCGTGTTTCTCTTTCGCTTTTTTTTAAAAAAAAAAATTCAGGAAATAGAGCCCGATTGTTTGATGCCCCAAGGTGGTCAAGGTGGTCAAGCAGTAGCCACATCCATTTGCTGCCTTTGGCAAGTCAATTCTTGTATTTTTTTATTTTTATTTTTATTATAAATATTATAATATATATATATATATATATAATTTAGTTTATTTTTTAAGACCAACCTAGATACTATTGAACTTTAAATAATTTTTTAACTCAAATCATGGGAAATTAAGTCATTATAAGAAAAAAATACTCTTGGATTGTGAATAACATACCCAACACCTTTGAATCATAAATAGTATATTAAACTACCATTTTATCGTGAATAGCATATTATATCACCCTTTGATCGTAACTTTCTCCATGTAATGAATTTATTTTTTTAAAGAAAACAAAACGTATTCATAATTAAGTACCTGTTGGTGCAATGAGCAAACTAGATTCAGGGATTAATTGGGGGCATGCTATAATTTTTTTCATGATCCATATTCTACTCCCACATATTACTATATCGATATCTCTATCTGATCTTAATCCAAAAATAAGAGTCCGATTTAAATCTAATGATTACATTTATTTAACTTATTATATTTGTACTTGAATCTGTCAACCTCGTATTTGATATGTATCCAATCTAATTTAATAAAATAATATAAATAATATAAATTTTAATATAATAATAGAGAAATAATTATAATAAATATTATTTTAAATAATTTAAAATATAATTTTATAAAATATCACTTATTTGGATGGGTTACAAATTGGACCGCCCCAAACCCGTATACGGTCTAAATATTTTTTTAATATATCATATATATTTAAAAAGTACAACCCCAATTCAAATTCGAAAATACTTCACATTGCATATAAATGAATCGGATATGGATCAAATTTACATCCGAACCCCCGTATATACAAGTCTCTACTTCGGGCAGTGCCATGTTGGGTTAGCAGTTCTAATGCTATAGGTGGTCAAAACTTTTATTTCTATGCTTATTAAGACATACATCCCCATGTGTTGGGGGGAAAAAAAGACATACACTCCATCTGTTACTTAGACGCCTAAGTTTAAGTTATACGAGTAGTGCCAATGTTGTCTTACAGGACTTGCTAAAGAGATCCCATGGCCATGCATGCATTGGGCTTCTAATCGAATAGGAATGAAAAAAGGTCATACAGTTCTTACGTTCAATTTTGGATTTGCACTGCGTCTCTAAAGATGGGTTTTACCAACTTATTAAGCAACGTCATTTTGGCGGTGTTAATTGCTTTTGATGCTTCGGACAGCTGGTTTTCAATATAACATTTAACGATGGCATAGACGAGTAATTCCGAGGGATGAATAATTGGTCATTAAATGTGGGGAAGCTACTGATTAATTACAAAAACCACTATTTCATAATAGCAGCCAACAAGAAGGATAGGAAGATAATAGAGAATATTGTTTTTTAGTTTATCAAATTTTTGTGATAGTTTCTGTATCACAAATCTTGGGCAATGGCTAAGATAATGCCACAATAATAAATATAAAAGCTCTGTGATTGTGGGTGTGGTCTCATAGCCTGTTTTCCTTCCTAGAGTGAAAGTAGCCTTTAAATTATTTTGAACTCACCTGAGTATAGTATGCGACAGTGAGAACAATAATACCAAAATAATGAAATCACGAAACTCTAGGATAATTCTATGCTGGTTCCGCAATATGATGATGTGACTCTTATTCAATTTAACGTAGCGATGCCAGCACTTGTGAGGATTGAGAGAAAACAAGAGGAGCAATACGTATCCTTCCCGTATTTATAATACAGGCCTCTTCTCAAAATAAATAAAACAAACCTTCCTTTTTTCCTAGCTGGGGTTATGATTAGAGTGAGTTGAACATCACTTTGTCCATGTTCAATTTACATTTGATTTTCAGTTAACACTACAAATTCAATGTGAGATTTTAAAGGGGTAAAACAAAAAAAAATTTTGAAGGGCCAAGTGAAGCGTTAGGATGCTAATGCTAATAATATAAGGAGGTAAGGGATGATGAGAAGGAAAGCATATTCCATGGTCTGCCAGGCATATTACATTATCTTCACCTTTTTCTTCCAACAAAACGTCTCAACATCCCTTTCCCCTCCAAGATATGCTTTCTTTTCTTACTCTCTTTTCCCAAATACAATCTACCACTCTCGCCTCTCTTTATCAATAATTCTCAGCTTCTTCACCTTCGCCAGCATACCCGATCTGATCCATGGACCAAGATTACCTCCATATTAAACAGGTCTCTCCCTCTCCCTCTCTATACATTTCCATGAACTTCTGTTTATACAAACCAAATACTCAATTCTTCTCGTGGAACTCGTGAGTTCCATCTCAAGTTGTCTGTTGTTTCGAATTTGGTTACTTTTATTTGTATTGCTGGTTACTTGTGCATATAAAGCTTAAAGTTCTTTGCATATACGAGTTCATTTGATAGCATGATATCATATCAGCATAGTTGATATGTTTATAGTGTTTTTTTCCCAATGATGTTTACAGTATTGGCATTTTATGAAAGGGCCGGAGAACCTCCTAGACAAAGTTGGCATGAGCGAGTACTGCAGCCCTGACTGCTTATATATATCAATGAACATAGTCGACTAATTATTTAAAAGAAAAACGCTATACTGCCAAAGGTATAGCTTTGATATAGTATAGTGCAATGTCCCTGCACGATTAAGCACAGATTGACATGGTCTATCCATTTTAGTTTTTCCTTCGGGCATTCAACATACAACATTTTGATCATCGGTTGCATCAGAGATATGATACATACAACACAGTATACAATTAAGGGCCCTGCCCTGCATCTTTTAGACAAGTTCTCCTCAACGAGAAATATCTATACAAGTTGGAAGTTCTTGCGCTCCCTTACTTACAAAGCCTGTTATCGTAGTCAGCTCCAGCTTCACCGAAAGACGGAAGAAAAGATGCCATAGGCATTTAGTTCATTCAATTTCTAGAGAGCAAAAAATGCAGTTAAAATAGCTCGCTTTTGTGCTATACCTCGACTTCATGAACGGGAAGCATCAACTCTAACTGGTGCAAGACTTTTCATCACTCGGTTTATCTGGCTCATGAACATCATGATGAAGCCAAAAAAGCAAAATATTCCCCACATTATCATGTCAAATGCATACTTAATAAAACGATTAGCCAGTTCGCTGCTCCTGCTACATGGGGCCGATGTCTCATTTGCTTTATCTCCTGTTTGAAGTTCAAAGTAGAACATGGTATATATATACACTAAATATAAGTAAAGAAAGAACACCACACTTTCTATTTTCTACAGATTGCTTTACTATAGCTCACTTACCAGCATCCATGAATAGATTTGTCCATCTCTCCAGGTCAATATCTGATTCTGATGCGGCAATTAATTCAATGAGAGGTTGATTAACCTGACAAACTGAACAAGCAATTTGGTCCAGTCAGGAATCTAAACTCAAACAGGTTTTTTTTTTTTTTTTTTATTCTTTCCTGACTGCCCCTCTAGTTATCATTAATGAAGTAAAGGATGATGCATGCATAAAAAAACATTATCCTAGTAACGTTTGTGTCGTTGAGAGCTTTTTTGGCTCTGAAGTAGCTACAATTAAAAAAAACGTTCTTATTATTATTATTATTATTCTTTACGTCCATATTCACATTCAAAATGCATGAACAGAAATGGATGGGGGGTATTTATATAGTCTGTACTACTTTATTTTTTCTTGATCTATACATTGAAACTGTTGTGTCCAAATGTTGTAGCTAAACACCAAATTTGGTATTGATGCACACCTCTCTAGGCCTTTCATGAATGACTAGATGTACTCCATGGAGTTCCACCATCTTAGAGCTAGGATACAACTTTTCTAGCAGCTTTCGTGCATAATATAGCTGCTGAGCAATAACGTCACACCTATACCATGTTTGATTCCAGTAATAAGTCACCACGCACAAAAAAATGAATTTAACTAAAAAAGCTACTGATTAACCACTGTTCTTATAAACTATACAGGTACAAATGGACCTTCCATGAATCGCCGAAACATGAAATCCAGCTGAATGCATCAACTCAATTTCCTTTGATGTCAATTTATGATTCCAACATGCATTAACTTGAACTTCAAATCCGTGACTGGATTGCATTCCAGTGGCCGATATGGCTGTGACGTATTGCTGCATAATAATGACCAATAATATTTAACTACAAAGCATTTCATTTATAATATTGCAATAACATCAACATAGAATTGCATCATGCATATTAGGAGAGCAAGTCCTCACTTCTAAAAGATAAAACATTTGTCACCGGAAAATGTCTAGTTCGTTCGGATATATTAGCAAGGAAGTACTACGTGAGAGAATTACATTAGAGACCCGGCCATTTAACCGTCGGTTCGAGTCAAGTTAGTTTCATAACACACGCGCTAAGTTGAAGCTAACCATTATAAGCGATAAGGGTCAAGTGTAATTGAATATAAATCTAAAAATGAAAAAAAATAAGGATAAAAAATGCGGGTCTAAAGATATGTACTATACACATACATGCAAAAAACAGAAACCAAGAACATTAATGTTCATTCAGTCATACAATTACCCTTTCTCTTATTGCTTGCATTTTGAAGGGTATTTTTTTACCAAAGCAAGAATTTTGAAGTTCTGTTAAAACTAGGGAAGCCATATTATAAAATTCACTCAGTGCACTAGTGTTAAAAACCGCCAAACAACATTCTACTAAGGTATATTTCCATCTATCATTTCATTTTTTTAAAGATTTTATTAAGGTACTAACCATGAAACTGATCGCTTAATGAAGTCATCCATTTCTAATAAATAAACAAGAATATGTCAACAGGCAAGCGCCTAAATGGCCATGGAAAAAGGTTTTGTACTTAACAAGATACCTTTGGTAAACATTCAAAACCTCCACCGGTAACATTGAGTAATGCTAATGAAGATATCCTATGCGGAACCATGGCTGCCAACTTGCAAGCTATCATAGCACCTACAAGCGATCACCTCAATAGTTAAGATAAACACCATCTGTTTCACTCCTTTCCTAGTATGCACGAACTACTTTTTTTATTCTCTATCATAGCACCTACAAGAGACCACCTCAATAGTTAAGATAAACAATATCTGTTTCAATCTAATCCTTTCCTAGGTATGCACGAACTCCTTTGTTTATTCTAATGTCATAACTTTATTACAAGACAGACCAAGAACATGAACTCGCCCATTGAATGCCCAAAGACATGAGCTTCACTCCATCACAGCTAATCCATTGTTCGCCATAATGGTAGTGCTGCCATCGGCCAATACAACGATAATTTAGTCTCATTTTCCAATAAACCATAGAAACAACAATTGATTAGTACCATTCATTTTTCAATGGTGAAGAAACAGGCCACCAAATTGAGATTTGAAAAAAAAAAAACATTTCCGAAGCGAATTAGAAGATTTCAACCAAATATCAGCCAATTCAAAACCAACGAGCTGCTAATTCTAAATCCTCGAAAGTCTGTCAACGAAACGCTAAAAAGATTGAAACTTTTTACCTGCACTCTGATTTCTCCGTGATTTCTTCGTGGGAACCGGGCTCCTCCCCATGCCCCGATTATCAAAAGCGAAAACCTCAACCCCTTCCTCAACCGAGTCGCCGGCGGCGGCCGATCTCCCGGCGTTGGGCGCGTCGGAGCCCGTCAATCCCACAATCTGGGGACCCCAAGAATCATGCGTCCCGGCCAGGCCGATTATGAGCAGCACCTTCGTCCTCCCCCGTCCGTACGTCTGGTAGAAGATCTTGACCTCGTCGCCAGCGGTGACGCTGTCTTCCCGGCGGTGACCCACTCCGCAAAATGGCATCTTTCTTCAAATCAATTGCTTGCAATGAAGCGGGCTCCGGCGGAGGAGCGGTGGGTAGGAATCACCGGAGAGGAGAAACGGTGGCTTCCCAGCGGGCGGAGAGGCAGCCGGCAAGCGGGTTGGTTGACATGGTCAACTAGTGTAAAGGAAAAGTGGACTCGATTGGCCGTTGGGAGTTAGAACTTACTTGAGGTATTTAATAAGGGGTTAATTAGTTAATAATGAATAATAACAACAATAAAAAATGAAAAACATAAATATTTTTTATAATTACTTGTAAATGAGACTTTAAGTGATTCGACAGAAAAGGTGGAAACTATTTTTACAAGAGTAGACCCTTTTTCAGCCCGGTATCCATGCATAACTCACACCTTATATAGATTATATAACCTATATTTTTTATTTTAAATAATTTATTGACTCTCACCATTCAAAAATACATAATAAATAAATAAATAAAGATACTTATAAAATTTTAACACAATCTAATATTTTCAATCCTTTTATCTTAATTTTTTAAATAATTATAATAAAATTAATTTTAAAATATTTATTAATTTATGCATCTTTTAAAAATTAAAAATATATGATAATAATATTAAAAAATACGGAATTTTATCAACATGCTATTTATTCACTCTATTTGAAATATATAAAAATATTATTTTATGAAACCCATTAAAAATATTTAAATTAAATATTTAACTAACTTATATAAACTATATTAAGCATCACGCATATAAAATTTCTCCATTTTACAATGGCTAGTCAAGGATTCTGACAAATGGACAAGGCTTAATATGGTCGGCTGCTCCTTCCTAAATTAACTAGGGCTGACCCTATTTGCACCTAAATCCGTTTAGATGATATAGTAAATATGGTGTAAAATATATGAATTTTTTAATTATTATTTATAAAAAGTTAATTATGATATAGACATGAGATGTATAAAATCTGTGAGCAACAAAATTTTCTTTTTATATTTTTACAAAAAAATTATTGTAATAATATTTTACTTACCCGAAAAGTTTGAGTTGCATCTCATCGGTAACCACAAAATATTTTAGAAATAGATAATTTTTCAAAAAATCAATGATATTGTTTTAAATTATAACTATTTATTGCATTATAACCATTTATAGATTTCATAATTTTTTTTATGTGCTGACCAAGTATTGCCTTAAAGAAACAATTTACTATAAAGTCTTTTTAGCCAATAATATTACTTAAAATTTGATTTAAATTTCATAACCCCTAAAAAATCAACTAATAATGTACATACAAATGTTAACGAGAGAGTTAGGAGAAATAAAATATAAAATAAATACTACATTAGATGCTCAAGTAAATTCATTTGTTTGGTTTAAAACTAATTTATAGACTGTAGTAGATCGTAAATGATTCCCGCCTAATTCAAAGCTCATATTGTAAGAGGGTGGTTTATGGTTACATATCCACCTGCATGAACTACTCATGAGATTGCCGTCCCCGTTGGATGAACTTCAAACTCTACATCTCGATCGTCGTCGCTCCTCCTCCCTCCCACCGCCGGCTCGCCCCATGAAGGTTTCTTTCTTCTTCTCCTTTACGCATAGGCAGCGCACAGAGCCCTGGCCGTTGGATTGGAATCCAACGG
>JAVDBV010002163.1:0-13755 GCA_032619315.1 Piper longum
TGGAAGGTGTGAGGGTGTAAGCGTTGTATGTATGTATGATTATGTTTATGAGCCGTGCATGCGAGCCGGCATTTGTTTAAGTATGTTTGCTTACTACCCTGTGTGAGGCATTCTTGAAGTTTCATATGTTTTCGTGGGTAATGGAATACACATTTGCCAGATTGTATTAGTTATTTTTCGGACCAGTAACATTCGTTACTGACGGCTTTCTTATAATATATGTAGGTCTCGCAAATCTTGTATCGACTTCGGCGGAAGGACAGATAAATGCTACACACACTGGAGCTCAATATAAGATTTTCTTTCTTGCATTAATTTATATTTGATGTATTTTGATGTTTATTGAACAATGTCTTCCGTTCTCATGACACCAAGAGGGTTACTTTGATCTATTTTATGGATCGAGTCTCACTGAATAATAATATTAAACATGTATCGACTCGATCGTAACATTTCTGATCCGGTTCTTAAGTGAACCGAAATTGGAATTGATTCCATCTTTATCTCTAAGGATGTTGCCTTATCCAATTCGTCATTGGATAGAAGATCCCGAATTTGCCATGATCGTTATCTTCAAGTTGGTTGCACTGCTGGCCAAGTTCCACCAATGGCTCGACTAAGTCCAGCACTCGAACCCTTGAGTTGCATCCTCCTGGCACTATGGCAATTTTCAACCAGAATGCCAGAACTCGAGTACCGCTACTCATTGGCACTCGACACTGCACGGGACTGGGTACCGCTCAAAACACCGGTATCCAGTTACCGATCATACTATTGCCGGATAGTCGGTTGAGCTCTCTTCGGACGATCTCTCCTCGGATTGACCACATCCTCATGAAATGGTTTGAGAAAGCTAACATGGAATGTGGGGGTGGATTTTGTACCTCTCAGGAAGCTTTAACCGGTATGCCATGTTTCTGACTACCTTCTCCACCTCGAATGGACCATTGTACCGTTGCACCAAGGCCCTGTGCACTTCGGTACTCTTGATCTTCTTCCAGATCTATGGCGTGAGCTTCAACATTACTTAGTCCCCTACGCTAAATGACAACTATGTCCTCCTCAAGTCCACATACCTCTTCATTCCGCGTGTTGCTTTGGCCAATGAGTTCACTGCATCCTCAAACAAGTCCTGCCAATCCCTAGCAAACCTGTGTGTAGCAGGACACTTCACTCCACGTCCTTGTAGAACAACCTCCTGTGGTGCTAGAGGTTGATAGCCTATCGCAACCTCAAATAGACTAAGCCCCGTAGCTGAAGAATGATGTAGATTATAACTAAACTGCTCAGCATCAAGAAGTTCCCACCAATTCAACTGGCTGGCTGTGACGAAATGCCTCAAATACTTCTCAAGTAAAGCATTTGTCCTCTCAGTCTCACGATCAGTCTGTGGATGGTTAGCGGTAGAGAAATTCAGCTTGCTCCCTAGCAGCCCGAATAATCCCATCCAGAATCAACCTGTGAACCTGGTGTCTCGATCACTCACCAAATCCGACGGCACTCCAAAGTGCTTGACCACGTTCCTAAAGAACAAGTCAGTAGCCTTCTCCGCTGAGCATGCACGTGATGCTGCTGCAAATATGGCGTATTTTGAGAATCGATCTACTACCACCAACACTGAAGACATCTCCTCAACCTTGGGAAACCCTGACATGAAGTCTAACAAAATTGAACTCCACGGTCTTGTCGGTGTGGGTAGAGGCTACAGTAAACGAGCCTCTAGTCTTCGTTCTACCTTATCCTGTTGACACACCAAACAGGATCTCACAAAAGCTTCTATATCAGCCTCCATCCTAGGCCAATAGTACACTCGTGACATGAGTGCATACATCCGGTCCCTCTCTGGATGCCCTGCCCACTGGGTATCATGGGATTCCTCCATAAGCTTTCGTGTGAGTCTTCCAATAGGAATTTATAGACGTCCTCCACTGGCATAGACTAAACCATCATCCAACTAGTACTTGCGAATCAGCCCCTCACTGATCCTATCGACCAGCTTCTTGTACTCTGGGTCACCCTGTGCCAGCTCCCTGATTTGCTTCAACGGCTCGGTTTCTACCTCTGTCAAGGCCGCCACCACCTCCATAAGATAGAAGAGTTAGAACATTCACTATTAGTCCCCACTCCCGCCAGTAGTGTGATAGCTACAAGTGTGTGTGTGTGTGTGTGTGTGTGTGTGTGTGTGTGTGTGTGTGTGTGTGAAATGCCCTTGTTGAGATTTAACAGTGACAACTTGTAACTAATTTGATATTGTTCAAGCTACAAGAATTTTATGTGATATTTGGAATGAGGAAAATGTCCAAGCAAGGAGCCATGATAGATTGCTGAAGGAAGACGGCGACTTTTTTTCCATGGAAGATGCCACTTTTTCTTCCAAGGTCAGGGCAGAGATAGAAAACGAGGATGGATATCCTATCAAAACACAATGAGACAGCCAGACAGGCAATAAGCTTATAATGACAACATTAGTTTTGGCTAACTAGAATGGTTCAGGGGACGAGCTGAGAATTGAGGAGATTCCAATGGTCAAAGAATTCATTGATGTGTTCCTAGAGGAGATTACTAGATTTCCGCCAGACAGAGGAGTAGACCTTGCCATTGAGCTGATGCTAGACACAGGACGGATCTGTAGAGCTTCGTACAGGATGACACCTCTTGAGTTCAAGGAACTCAAGGAACAGTTATATACATTATTGGATCAAGGATTCATCAGACCCAAGTGTTTCCCCATGGTGTGCAATAGTGTTATATATGAGGTAGAAGGATGTAAGCATGCATTATGCATCGATTACAGAATACTAAAGCATGCAACTATTAAGAAGGGGTACCCTCGTCCTCACATTGATGATCTATTTGATCAGTTGAACTCAGGAGTCGTCTTCTCAATGATTAATTTGAGGTCAATATACTACTAGTTGAAGATTAGAGCAAAAGACATTCTGAAGACAACATTCAGGACCAGATTTGGATAGTATGAGTTATGGTCATGTCTTTTGGATTGATTGATGCCCCGGTAGCATTTATGGACTTCATGACCAGAGTGTTCAATCCATATGTGGACCAGTTTGTGATCATCTTTGTAAATGACATAATGGTATACTCTTCATTAAGGGAAGAGCACGAGCAGCATCTGAAGATGATGTTGCAGACGCTGAGAGAGCATAGATTGTATGGGAAGTTTTCAAAGTGTAGTTTTTGGCTGTCAGAAGTAAATTTTATCGGCTATGTCATTTCAGTATCACGATCTCGGTAGCTCTAGCTAAAATAGAATCAGTAGTACAATGGGAACAGCCAAAGAGAGGTTTGGAGTTTCGTAGGCCTAGCTGGGTAGTACATACGATTTATTCAAGATTTCTTTTCCATAGTAGCCCCTCTTACACTACTGACTAGGAATGAGGAATGGCTCAGATGGACGTATGAATGTGAACAGATTTTCATGATGATGGAGAGATTGACATCCGCGCCTACCTTCACATTGCTAGAGGGACACGAGGATTTTGTAGTTTACACTAATGCCACAAGAATTGGGCTACATTGTGCTTTGATGCAGCCCCTGTGTTTTCCATAGTAGCCCCTCTACTTGCCTAGGGCCTGCCTATAGAATGATGTAATATGGATCATAGTAGATCAACTCACAAAAAGAACACACTTCATACCAATCAGGATGGACTACCTGTGACACCCCAAATCTGGCTCGCTCGTGAACTGAACCGGAATATCACGGATCCTAAGTGGATCTCCTCTCAAGGCCTCAAGATAGAAGATGTCAATCGCTATGCATAGATGAGTGCATGGGCCCCTGACATGCCACTCATGGATGACATGACAATTAGTTCATACCAAAATAATGATGATAAAAATCAATAAAAATTCTTGAAATATAACGAACATAATATCCCCTAAAAGTGCTTTGGGTCACCCTGTCAAATCAACACGAACAAACACATCACCAATATACACCCATGGCATCATATTTTTCACATAAACGTTTAATTCAACACATCAAAATATTATTGACATTTTGGATCTTGACGTACTTGCAAATTTTCATTTTATTCACATTGCACTTTTATCCTTGGACCTATATACTAATATGTATTTCGAATCATATTACCTCTATCCATTTCAATTTACTACAATCTTCATCATAAGTATTTCATTTTCATAATAACACAACACAACAAATCAAACAGCCAAAACAAATGTTTGATCGGTGAGCATGCGTGTGTGTACGCAAGATAGGTCCTCCGTGCAAGCCAATGTATCTTGTATTTAGTCCTCACCTACGCATATATAAAAAACGTCAATAATGAGTGTTACTGGTCTAGAAATATAACTACATTGCAAACTGGCAAATGAGAGCTGACTCTCATTTTGAAGAAAACTTTTATATACTTATTGTGAACACTCCTAAGGGCATCTACTGAGGAGCCACTAGGCTGCAGACCCAATAGTATCTTGAACTGATTGGTTGGATGCCTCTCTCAAAATTTTCTCATTTTCCCGATCCTTTGTGACTACTAGTATATCTTAAGCCCTCTCCTTTCCTCCATAATTCTCCTGGCCTTAAGCACGAAAGCCAAGTACTCTTAGGTAGAGTCACCTATAATACCCTTTAAACCACAAGTCAGGGCGTGCGCCGTGCTAAACAGTACTTGTAAACCTCCACGTTTCTCTGGTGTGAGGAACTCAAAATAGGAGTTGTCAGGATTCTCCGGGATTGGAACATCCCACTCACTAATCAAGAGACCGCTTTCATTGGTACGTGCACCCGCTCATGATACTTGTGAGTCAGTTTTCCCATCTCTTGTCTTAGTGAAATATGATAAAACTATTATATGTATGGGAAGGGATTTATATAATATACCCAAAGGTAAATTTCAATGGATCTTATTTTTTGAAATCAAACTTGAGAGATCTCATCCTTAAGGGTTATTAATCGAAAAAATTGATTGATTAAATGAACCAGGTAAAGTGGAATCCGATAAAACGCCACTAGAATATAGCCTACAACAGGGAATGAATCATAAACGGATCTGATAGAAGCTTCAAACGTGTCCATGCGCCTAGGCAGCGAGCTCGTACTCCATACATACACATTAATCTAAAAGCTAACACCTACTAAATAAATGATTTGTCACACATCCTATAGCATATACACATCAATCCTACTCACATCAATCCATATAAGATTTCCGTAATACGTTGCATTAAATTACAATAATTACTTAGTTTACCTAATTAGTTCCTTAACAATAATTTAACACAATTCAATCATAAAAATTTATATTTTTTTAGTACAATAAAAATATCTAACACATCAGTTCATCAATCCTAGCATGTTGTACAAATAATTATCACCTTTAAGTAATAAAATCAAGGTAGATTCTACCTCGTGCCGTCGGTAATCAGTGACGGCTAGGGTTTTTGTCATGTGGCTCGAGACTTGAATTCAGCACCTAGCGGTGTCGGAAGTTCAATCAGATTTGACTAGATGAATTTGGCAAAAGATGGAACGAATTCCAGTGAATCTGGTTTTTAGGCAATTTTTTGGCAGTTTTCTACAGTTTTTTAGCGACTTGTCCAGCGTGGCAGTCAGAGGTATGGGTCAGCACTAGCTCAGCAAGCTTGACCAAATGGTGGTGGCAATGAGGATAACAACGACAGCAACAAGTCAGCCAGGTGGTGGTAAGATTGTCCAATCAGACCTCGGCCAGCCTTGGCGGTGGCATTGGGTATGGGGGAAATGCTCAGGGGGTCGAAGGGAAGGGTGTCGATGACACGGCTTGGACGGTGGAGAATCGCAAATCGCATGGAAATTCGGCATCTTAGAGGCTGAGCAACTACCGGTGGTGCTCAAGGTGGCACAACGATGGCATGAAAGGGCTCAAAGGCATCAATTAGCTGTGGTGCAGTAGCCAGAGGCGGCGTCCGCGACGAGAACAAGGGGAGAAGGTCGGTGGCAATATTATAAATAAAATTTGAGTCGATTCCAACTCAAATCAAAATAATAACTAACTTGTAATAAATCCTAAAAATATTTTAAAAAATAAGAGAAAATTACATAAAATATAATACACACCATAACATTATAATGACATGCTCTATAACTAATAACCCATCGAAACTACTCAGTAACGCGTCCTAATGTGTTATTCGGCTTAAAAACAATTCTACGGTCTAATATTAAATTAAAAAAATCTAGGCTTACTCTCATATATTTCGATAACTCATTCTACTGCTGTCTTGTTAACGTTATCATCATATACATGGATACACATGACACCTCATGGTTCATAACACACGACTGGCATCAGCTTAATACGTGTGTTCTGGAATTATTTCCACTAAAAATAACAATTGACCTAACAGGTTCAGATTATAAGACCCTGATTTGGGTCACGGGTTTTACATTACCCTCTGACCACTTTGGCCGCGCTATATAGAGACCAAATAGTCAAGCTACATGGAACGCCACAGGAGATCATTCTAGACAGGGATCCGAGGTTCACGTCTCAATTTTGGAAAGCTTTTCAGGTAGCTATTGGCACTAAATCGAGAATTAGCACAACCTTTCACAATCAGGCAGATAGGCATACTAAAGAACCATACAGATTCAAGAAGATTTGCTTTGAGCATGAATTTAGGATTTCAAAGGAAGTTGGGAAGAGCACCTACCTCTAGTGGAGTTCTCTTACAACATAGCTATTAGGCCATGATAGGAATGACACCATTTGAGGTACTATACTACAAACCATGTCAATCCCGAGCGTGTTGGGTACATGGTAGTGAGCCAGTAATAGTTGGGTTAGAGATGATCCAGTAGACCCAGGAATTGGAAATGCGGATCAGGAAGAGAATGAGGCCATCTCAATAGATAGAAAAGTTATGCTGATCAGTGCAAACATGAAGTTCATTTGACATTAGGAGATCACATTCTCATAAAGGTCTCTCTAACTAAGGGAAACATGAGATTTGGAATGCGAGGGAAACTCACTCCACGATATATTGGACCATTTGATGTAATCGAATGCATTGGACCATTGGCTTACAGGCTAGCATTGTTGCCTCACCTATCAGTTTTACACGATGTCTTCCATGTGTCAATGCTTAAGGAGTACTATCCAGACAACTCTCATGTTGTCAGTTTCAGAGAGATAGAGCTGCAACCAAACTTGACATATCCAAAAGATGCAGTTCGAATTGTGAATTATAGAGTGAAGATTCTTCAAAGAAAAGAATTTTCCCTAGTCTCAACGAGAAGTTGAAGAATTTGCATGGGAACATGAAGATGAAATGATGAAGTCATACCCAGAGATACTCGAGTTACTAGCTTCACAACCAAGTACCCTACTAGAGATTACTTGTTTTAGATTATGGATGATTTTGAAATTTCCTTTGTTAAAATTTTGAGGACAAAATTTTTCTTATGAGGGAAGGTTATAAAACCTATGACTCGAGTCAGAGTTTTACATTAGTTAATCAGTCTATGCGACCGTCAATTCGGGTCGAGTCAGTTTTATTAATCGCGTGTTGAATCGAGGCCAACTGTGAATTAATAGTGATAAAGGTCAAGTGTACCTAAGTATATGATGATAACATCATAAACGTGATGAGAAATGAGTTATAAGGCTGTACAACAGTATGCACTATTTTCTTTTGTGCATTTGACCATAGAATTATTTTTAAGCCGAGTAACACATTAAGATGTGTTATAGAGCAGTTTGGGTGGGTTATTAGTTATAAAACATGTCATTGTAATGTTATAGTGTGTATTATATTTTATAGGATTTTACCATATTTGTTTTGATTTTTTAGTATTTATTACTAGTTAGTTTTTATTTTTTACACGAGATAGAGTTGAATCAAGTTTTATTCACGAAATTGCCACCAAAGTTTTCCCCAACCTTTTCTCCCCCGAACCTCGATTGCCACCCATCTTCGCCCAGTCCTTCCCTCTGACCACCGTACCACCACCGATCAATGCCGCCAAGCCCCTCTGTGTCGTCATTGTGTTGCCCAGAGCACCATCGGCCACCGCCTGGTTGCCATGACCCTGACACCACCGTCAGTGCCACTCCGTTGCTTCTGTGCCGCTGACGCTATCCCCTTTGAAACTTAATCATTTTCCCCATTACCAGCTCCGCCAAGCCTGGACGAGGGCCAATCGGACGACTGACCGACCCTGGCTAACTCATCGTCATGGAGGCGGTCATCGCTGCTGTTGTTGTCCTAACCATCACCATCATTGAGTCAAACTTGCCGAGGCAGTGCCTGTAACACCTGTGATTCGAGTCACGGTTTTATAATGGTTAGCCGATCGGTTCAACTGCCGGTTCAGTCGTCGGTTCGAGTTGAATATATTTCAGAACATGTGTACTGAGCTGACACCGGTCCCGTATATGAGCCATGAGTGTCATTTGTACCCGAGTATGTGATGATAAGGTCATGAATGAGTAAAGAATGAGTTATCAGAATATATGAGTATACAGTTGATGATTTTAGATTTCTTCATTTTGTGACCGTAGAAATAGTTTTAGGCCGTTTACCGTGTTAGGATGCGTTATGAGGTAGTTTAGGTGGGTTATTAGTTATAGAGCATGCCAATTGAATGTGGTGAGGGTTGTTTTATTTGATAGATTTTTCCCAATTTTGTTTAGATTTTTTTAGAATTTATTATGAGTTAGTTATTATTTTGACTTGAATAGGAATTGAGTCAATACTTATTTACGAGATTTCCACTGAGGTATATTACCTCCTTCCCCAACATTCTCCCTCACCCAAACCCTCGCTACCTCTGTCCACCGTTGTCACTGCCGTCACCGATGCCGCCCTACCGTCGAGCGATGCCACCCAGCTCAGCCGTGTTGTCGCCGACCATCCCCGGCCACGATCGGGCCGCTGCGACACCAGATTCGGTTGCGACGTCGCCACTATTCTCGGAGCCGATTTGCCGCTGTGTGGGCCGCGCCACCTCCAATAATATAGATAATGATAGAGATTTTATGGACTTGTTTTATTTAATTATATAGCTTAGTATTTTAATTAGTAACGTGGAATTGCCTCCACAAGTTAGCAGCTGGAACTAAAGACTAAAAGACGACTGGATAGTTTTTCTACCAATTCAGGTGGCAAATGGATAATAAGAGGACTTCCCTTTTTACTTTTCTTGTGTTATAAATGTGGTTATGGGAAACGGTCCAAGACTGTGGGGGTAATTATTTCGTACATTGCCATATGAAACATAAGTTCGTTTGATAAGTTAGAAATGCTAAACTTATTTGCTTTAATATTATTCATGTAATATTTTGAGTAGCACCCGATCCTGTTACGGCTGGTCATTATATGGTTGTTTTGTTAAATTTGAAGTAACACATGGCCTGCAAGGCCTACAATATTGTAAAAAATGGCAGGTCGTTAAGCATATGTTTATATAGTTTTTTGTGTTGTCAGTGAGATGTGAGAAGAGGAAAACTGATGGCCGCATCTTGAGAATAGGGCGTGTGTTCATCAAGGCGGGCTCTAGAATTGGTGAGTTTGTTCCATTTTTTAGATATCCTGATAATTCCACCTTTGTGTTCCTCAAATCTGGAAAAAGTGTAGAGGTTTACAAGTACTGTTATACATCACATGTCTAGATTTGTGGTTTTAAAGGGTATATTGAAGATGCATGCCTGAGAGCACTTAGCCTATGTACTCAAGGCCATTAGTGATACGGAGAATGTAGAGGGCTGAAAGGAAAGAGTAATAAGGTTTTCATTCAGCAAGAGGGATACCTCTCCTATGTCAATTTGTTATTAGTTATTTGTAGACCGGTAATACTTGTTATTGGCATCTTTTTATTATATATGTAGGTGAAAACTGCGACAAATGAGTGCTGCTGGGACTATGGAGGATGCACACTAAAATTGCGGACACATGTACCTACCAAGTGTAATTGGTGATGATGATGTTTGTTAAACTATGTGGATGATGAAATTTAAATAATATTATTGAACTTCTATAAATATTTTGCATGTAAATGAAAATAGAGAATGCGAAATGAGAAAGTAAGAAATGAAGTTTAAACTCGGCTCATATGATGAGGAAAGAAATGATAACTAGTGTAATTCTATCACATCAAAATATTCATGACATTTGGGTCTTGATCCACTTGTTCATTCTATTCAGATTTCACTTTTATCATTTGACTTCCACACTAATATCTATTTTAAATCATAATATCACTATCCATTTTTATTTACCACAATCATCATCATAAGTATTTCATTATTCATAATAGCATAACACAATTAAAGCAGTCAAAACAAATATTTGGTCGGTGTGTGTGTACGCGTCCAAGAGACATTATTCTACTCCTCCATCCAATCTGGCTCATCTTACTCATGGTCACCACTTAAATATATTATAAAAATATGTCAATAACAAGTGTTACTAGTCCAAAAATATAACTAATATCAAAATGACTATGAGAGCAAACTCTCATATAAAAGAAAATATTTTCTATATTTATTGTGAATTCTCTGAGGGCATCTACTAAACTGAAACAATCTCTAACTGAACTGATCTGTTGTTGCTGATGTCTCTCTCAAAATTTTCTCATTTTGTTATCTAGTCCCTTAGGACTACATGTATATTCTTAGCCCTCTCCGTATAACGATGATGAGATCCCTTAAGTATGTTTTTGAAAACAAGATCCACTATAAGTTGCCTTTGAGCCTATTATATAAATCTCTTCCCAAGACCTATGCACAAGTAGTTTTCACATTTTCAGTAAGCCAAAAATACCGAAAATATACGTGCCAGTTGAAGCCGACAACCATGTGTGGCAATTGAAGCCGACAACCATATGTGTCCGTTGAAGGCAACAATCGAGGGTCAATTAATCTAGAAGATTGATCGATTAAATGATAACCTGAGTTAAGTGAGATCAAATAAAACATCATTTAGCTCGTCCTGCAAGTAATACAATAATACACAATAGAATAGAGCGTAAAACAAGAAATGAGTTCAAAACAGACATGATAGAAGCTCTAATCATGTCTATGCGCCTTGGCAGAAAGCTCATATTTCGTACTTACATGTCAAAACTAAATACTAACAATTAGTATAGTGCATGAATGATACACTCCTCATCAATCCAAGACAACATCTATTACATGCATTTAAATTGAAACTGTAATTCATTATTATCATATGTTAACATGCATTTTAATTTTAAATCAACACTTATTTACAATCACACCAAAATCATAAAACAATCAAATGAAATTAGATAAATTTCTATACCTAATTGTCAGTCACGCGGCAGCGGCGACAACGACAAAGTTATGGCCGGCTCTAGTGAGGATTATGGAGGAAAGGGAAGGGAGAAAAAGAAGAAGGAAGTCGGGTGAGGAGGATGGTGGTGTTTGGATGATGACAGTGTCGAAGGTGTGAAATAAATGGATGTCATGGGGGAAGAAAATGAGTGGTTGATGAGAAAAACAAATGATCAGTGAGAAAAATGAATGGTCAGTGAGAAAAACGACTAGTTATCTCGTAATTAAAACTTAACTCGACTCTAACTATAAAAAAATAATATTAACTAGTAATTATTCTAAAAATCCAAAAAATCAGGAAAAAGTCTCATAAAATATATTACACATCACAACATTACAATGATATGCTCTATAACTAATAACCCACCCAAACTACTCGTAACGTGTCCTAATACATTATTCGGGCTAAAAATAATTCTACGATCTAATTTAAATAAATAAGGAAAAATTTGGCGTATTCTCATATATTCTGACAACTCATTCTGTTGTTGTTTTACTGACCTTATCATCATATATTTGGGCACATATGAGTCTCGTAGTTCATAACACAAGATTAGCATCTGCTTGGTATGCGTGTTTTGAAATTTAACCGACTAAAAAATAACAATCAAACTGACTAGCTTATACTATAAAACCCTGGCTTGAGTTGTGGGTTTTACAACTGGAATGTGAACAAAAATGTTGTGATTTAGACTATGTTTTTGGATTTTTATTGTTATAAATATATACCACTTGTTGTTGAGAGGGTGGACCCTATTGCACTTTTATGGAAGGATCTGTCCGTTTTACTTTAAAAATAGATATTTTTTAACTATTTGTTTGTTTGGTTTGTTTGCATACTTATTTGCATATCCTAGCATGCATATAGAATAAAGTTAGAACCCAAGCGTCTCATCCATGATTTCCATGTTGTATCACCATCTTGAGATGTCAAGTATAGATCCAAATCAACTTAACCAAATTAAGTAGATTAGCAAATAGTTCGGTCGCTAGAAACATTTCCAAGTTGATTCATAGGTGAAACGGAACGGGGAATTACTATTAATCTTGGAGGCTTGTAGAACTTGCTAGTGTATCATGGGTTCATTGAACACAAGCCAAGTTCAAATTGGTTAGTTCACTTGTGTAAACACACATGTCTAACTGTAACACCCCAAATCCAATTCACGCTCGTGAACCGAACCGACATGTTACATGCCCCGGTTAGGTGGGCTAATCCAAACTCAACTCATACGGATCCAACCCTGGTTAGGTCGGCCCTGGTTAGGTCGGTATGAGTTGGGTTCGGGTTAGCCGACCTAACCGGGGCATGCAACATGCCGGTTCGGTTCACGAGTGTGAACCGGATTTGGGGTGTTACAGTTTTGGTATCAGAGCCACTCTCGATTGATTAAGATGAAAGATACTCTTTCAGCTGATGTGTGTGTAAAGACTGCTCCAAGTCAAGCTGGCAGGTATATTTCTGTCTTTTTCTTTACATGCAGATTTTATAATATGCTAGACGCATAATGGTGTATTCAGGATGGATCACAAATAAGTGGAACTAGCCTCAGGTTATTTCCATGGATTTCCATTAGGCTATCAAATTTTTTTGCTGAGTTAGAGGTGAGCATTGCATGTAGTGCTAGCAGAGGTAAAATGAGTATAAGATCCTATCATATACTAGATCTGGATGTCGGTAGATATCAGCAAGAATCTGACAGGAATGTCGTGATGAGCTTAGAGACCCACCAGTTTTTCCCATCGTATGAGAGATTTGGATTAGTCGTAACATCTACATGTTGAGTCAGCTTAGACTGAATTGGATGTTGATCAGGTGTCCGCCTTTTACATGTCATCACATTAGTCCTACTTCCATTGGACGTGGTATACATTGTGGGAAGGAGTTCAAAATATAGAGAAGACATGTTAGAGACAGTAGTAGGCTTATAGTGTATGTGATTAGGATTAAACCCTCACCACATGGATTGCCCAACCGCCGTCCGAGATGCACAACCACCGAGTATGCACAACCGTTGTCCGAGATGCACAATCACCGACCAAGTTGCACAACCACCGATTGAGTGCACCACCACCGACCGAGTATGCACAACCGCCGACCGAATACGCACAACCGCCAACCGAGTTGCACGACCGCCGACCGAGTTGCACTACCACCGAGCGAGTATGCACTATCACCGTCCGTGTATTGCCCATCCGCCGACCGAGTAGATTAGTTAGATCTTAATAGGGTCAGAATTTGAGGAACGAGATATAGATACAAAAGCATCAGCAGAATAGAGGAGAGTTAGGAAAGCTAAGGTATTTTGATGAGATGGCATAGGATTCGACTTCTTGGTTCTCTTGCAATTATTGTCTTTGCCCGGCACCATTGGGTCAGATGGATATTGCAAGATAAGCTAATCAGACATAATTAGTGATAGTCTTATAGGGA